>PNEQ01099293.1:0-10413 GCA_003012365.1 Medauroidea extradentata | reverse complement strand
AGTCCTCCACGTCAAACAAGTCCTCCACGTCAAACAAGTCCTCCACGTCAAACAAGTCCTCCACGTCAAACAAGTCCTCCACGTCAAACAAGTCCTCCACGTCAAACAAGTCCTCCACGTCAAACAAGTCCTCCACGTCAAACAAGTCCTCCACGTCAAACAAGTCCTCCACGTCAAACAAGTCCTCCACATCAAACGAATCTAGTTGTACCAGTAACAGTCTTTCAAGGGAGGAAAGGTTGTTTATGTTTTTGTCCAGCAAACTTAATAAATCTTTCTGTCTTTTTCTGCGGAATGTTTTGCCATCATTTGAAAAACCAAATCTTTCTCTTCAATCACAAGCACCCCAATTCCATGTTCTGAGGCGTGTTCTTTTAGAAATGTTGAAAGAAATACTTTCAAAATTTGTAAAACCATCTGTTATGAAGAGTTGTGCATCTTTTCTTGAAGTAGACTACCACACGAAAACAAACCAGAAAGAAGATGGGGACATTGTAATTGGCAGTGCTACTACAAAATTAGTAAGTAGTCTTTCTGGTAAAGAAAAGAGTAAGTTTTTTTCATCTGTCAGGTGTTTTTTTGAGAAGGCTGCTGATTACGTTATACACAAGTTTCCCCTCAAAAGTGAACTTCTTCTACATGCTGAGGTAGCAGATACAAAAAAAATTCATGAACTATCATTTTCAAGTCTGAAATTTTTTGTTGACATGTTTGGTAAATACAGAAGACCATCAAGATGTGGACTCTGCAACTGATGATTTACAGTCTCAGTTTTGTGAATTCCAACTAGATGAGTTGGATGAGGGCATCGCAAAAGAAGAAAGAATAGATGTGCAGTGGAGCCAAGTGGGTAGAATAAGAAGTGCTAGTGGGAACCTAAAATATGATAAGTTATCTAAAGCAATGCTTTCTATCCTGGCAATCCCACTTAGCAATGCTGAATGTGAACGAATCTTCAGCCAAGTCAAGAAGACTAGGACGCAATTCAGATCATCTCTTTCTGATGATAATTTGGAGAAGCTGATGGTAGTCAAGTCACGTCAACAAGGTCTCTGTTATCAACAGAAATCTGAGTCTGCTTTTTTGAAAAAAGCAAAATCTGTAACTTCCTCAGCCTTGAAAAAGTGACGCCTTGCTTGTCTGGTGAGTTATTTTTATTAGCTTTTGTTATTGTTGAAAAGTTGCCTATTATGTTACGTGGTATAAGAAATATGACAGCGCCTAAAGTGGAGAAATTTTGTCGAAAAGCCCTTGTTTTTTTTTATTTTAAAATGTAATTTATACTGCAGAAAATTAATCTTTAAAAACAGCAATTAGTCTCATAAAAATAGTAGAATTTCTACCAGCTGTTTGTCAATATTTACTTCAAAAACTTCTTAAATAGCACAATTTTACACCTTAAAATCAAAATTTTTCCTGGGGGAGGGCCCCCGGACCCCCCGCTTTATTCGATGGGGTAAGTGTTTGCTTCTTAGGGAAAATCTCCCTCTTTTGGATTTCCCAAAGTCGGCAGGTATGATAATCACTTGATGAACCGTAGGAGTTAAAAAAAAAAAAACAACCAGAGCGTGAATGTGTTACTGTATTCCATGGTTTTCTGTCAAAATGATTTGATACACAGAAAAGTAAAGAGTTAAGATGCAGTCAGCCAGCCATTTATTTCACAAAAACACCAAACAAAAATATTTGCATTTCACAAAGATAAAAAGTGAACAAATATCATTTTAGATTTCATTGCTGTAGTCGTATTGCTTTGCTCTTAAGGCATAGATAACCAGAGAGTAATATATAATGAATACAGGGGGTGGCCATGCCATATACTGCCCACGGAAACACTTGAAGTCAGTGTATTTGTGGCCTTGTTGCTTGAACGTTTATACAAGTGATCATTGTGGCCCATTAACATTGTTTCCGCCAGAAGAGTCAATGTATTTTACACAAAGTTTGAAGAGCAATAGAGTAGAAATGATTTATTGAATAGCAGATGTGCCGTGTTTATCTCGGTCTACGTTGATTGGAGAGTAACATTTTGAAGTAAAATAAAAACTCAACAATGTGATTGCTTTTGGAAACACATTTCTGTGAGTACCGACATGGCAAACTGTTTGTGCATGGAAACAATTTTTTAAGTAACTTAATACATTTATGCTAGTTTCTGCTCTTTATTGAACATTTTGTGTGCAAATTTGTTTGCTTTATTGCTATTAGCAAGCAGTTGCACTTAAATAAACAATACATGTGGCCGTATTTTCGGGTGAGTTCGCTAGGTTTATCTACATAAACAATTTTTTAACCACATAATTTACACTAAGCTATGCAAATGTAAAACATGGCTCTTTTACTCATGAAATGTAACAGTAGCAGATGTATTTCACGTACCTGACCGCTCTTAACACCCGAATTCAACACATGTAACAGTTTCCATTCAAATCTGTTCAATCTACAGTATCAATGCCATACGAGGCGCTTACGAAAACATTACTCAATCTATTCGATGCTGTGTTGGTCAACAATAATGCATTATTCATGCAAAACTGCCATATATACATCTACTTCAAGGAAGTCCAAACCATGGAGGTAAGAATAATCAGGAGATGGCTTGTTGTGACGTAGTTGAAGCCAGATTTTTGGGTGTTCCATCATGGCACTGAGGCATTTTGAGGGTATGTACATTTGTGTTGATGCACCTCTTAACAATTTAAATCACCTTAGAGTAGTGCAAATTAGTAATGTAAGAAACAACATTGATTAATTATAAAATTGCTTGGTCCGGGGGTTGCATTACAAACTATTTCTTATTGCGATTAGTTAAGGAACAGGCGGTTGCCATAATGGAACACCCAAAACTGCAACTTCAGTTAGCTCCCATACGTTGCAATAAGCAGGGCCACCTACTGGTCCCAACTTGCCAGCTTCTGTATACTCCTACCTCCATGAATGAATATAAGACTTTAAATGTAGAATAATCTGTGATAACAATTAACAAAATTTAACAACATAATTTTACTTTGTATTTTTCTCATTATGTCTTTTTAACAAAGAACAACCTTCAAATTTAATCTCTGAAAATTAATTTCACAAAATAAATTATGTCCGAAGCTCAGAATGCTTCAGTACTGTTTCTTTTCTCCAGCTGCTGCTCCAATTAGAATGGATCTTTATTATTCCTAAATAATTAATGTCTAACATACATGTTATTAGTGAAAGTACTGAAAGCAAGTTGTAGAGTGGCAAATAGTGATTTTTGAAATCAACTCTTTGTTTATAGTAATTTGGTCACATTTTTCTACCAAGACCGGAATACATTCGCCTGGTGCTGTCCGTATTTCTAAACCTGCCTTCGGGCAGAACACCCATGATTATCATCATGGAGTAAATGTTGTTGCATGGCAGACCTTTTGCTTAGGAATGATGTGTAAGCCAGCATCTGACATTGTTCCATTCCCAATATTGCTGTGCATTTTCACCTTGCTGTGTAGTGCAGCGAAACCTCTTTAATACAAACATTGGACCTAAATTTTGGCAGTTTGTAATAATGAGGTTTGTATTAAGAGCCCTATGTATGGGATGTAAATTTCCTCGTTTGATGCGTGTAGACAGGCACATTCAACAGTAACTGCTTCACTGCTGTTCATTAAGCGTGAAACTTGCGTGCAGTGCTTTCATTTTACTTTTTTTTCTTTGGGATTTTGAGTGGCAACCCTGTAATTTTATTTGGGGAAAGTGTGAAGGTAAGTCGAATGTATGTTTCTAGTGTTGTGTTTTACGAATTTGTGCCATATATAGTTGTTAGCCATTTTGAAGGGTCCCAAAATCATGTTTCTAATAAGCTTGCTGAATTTTTGAAACAATATAAATATAATTTCAAGTGTGTGTTCTTTTTGTACATGAATGTTTGTTTAGCAGTTTGACATAGAAAAGAATAAACACGGTACATTACACCACCATGTATGCAACACGTACATAATCCTCTTTACGCCGTTGCCTCTACCCTGGAGTCTTTGCGAGAGCAAGGTAGGGATTTACATGTTTAACTATGAATAATAAGTGGGGCTCAATCACTTTTCATTATATCACTTTTGACAAGTACCGTTTGCTGCATTCAGAAGAATATGACATTGCTTTAGTAATAAAAATGTGGAAAAAATTTTGCTAGTAAGTGTTTTTTTAAAGTGTTTTTTGGAAATGAAAATATTTATTTTGCTCATAGTTTTCGGAGTATTGAAAAATTCTAAAATATCCCTTGCAATGTAGGCTGCACCGAGATCAACCAAAAAGGCAGTGGTGACGTGTTTGTAGATTTGACATGTTCTGAGCCCCACCTTTTTAATTAATTAATTAATTTCATTTCATTAATTTACCCACGTATAGTTCAGCCATGGGCCGGTTTGCAACAAATACGTGATACATTGCATCATATAATTTACATTTGCAAAGAAAAAAATAAAAAAAAAAAGATTGAGTGATAACATTTGCCTTAAAGAAATAAAAAATTAAAGAACAAAATTTGCCTTAAAACTACCTTAACATAAATTGCCTAAAGAAAAAATTGAATTACCTAAACAAAAAAAATATTACAAATACAAACATTACAAGTATTAACATTACAACCGTTTCAGTGAGTTTGTGTCATCTAATACAGAGCAGACCTTTAGCCCTTTCGAACAAAATTTGCCTTAAACTACCTTAACGTAAATTGCCTTAAGAAAAAAAATTGAATTACCTAAACAAAACAAAAATATTACAAATACAAACATTACAAGTATTAACATTACAACTGTTTCAGTGAGTTTATGTCATCTAAATACAAGAGTTGACCTATAGCCTATTCTATTCCGAAGTGACATAATTGACCCTGAAGTTATTTACTATTACTAGATTACAGAAGAAAAAAAACATTGGATTGCCAAAACCGGAAGATATTTACAAATACAAAATTTTTCACAATTTGCTTGACATCAGAGATATTTGGTTATCGACAAATTTATATGCAGCGTTCTCATTCTTTCCATTTAGCTGTTACATCTAAGCTGAGATACGTACAATTATTATTTTCTTAAATTGGCCTTGAGTTTGCTCAGATTAGATCTTAATTCATGTGGCAGGTCATTCGCCAGGGTACTTGCCAAATAAGTAAAAGACCTTTTATATCTAGCAGTTCCATGTGCCGGGATTCTCAAATTGTTTTTATGTCTGGTGAAGTGTCCGTGTTTGGGTATAAGCTGCGTTAATTTATTTATCAAATATTTTGGTTGGTTGTACTTTCCTATTTTTCTTATCTGTCTGGCAAGTAGAATCAGTCGTCTATTTTCCATATTTTGCCAGCCAGAAAGTTTCATATATTCAGTTAAATGTTCACGTCTCTTTAAATTGTATGCATATCGAAGACATGCATTCTGCAATTTTTGTATTTTATATTTTAGTGAATTTTCTAATCCAATAAACAAACCTGCGCAATAGTTAAAAGAGGATAAGACCAAGAGGTCACAGACTTTTAGTTTTAAGCATGTTGGGAGGATGTGTTTGAATTTATAGAGATATTTGAGCCGATAGTATCCTGTTTGCACCAACCTTGAAATATGCTTTATCCAGTTAAGATTCTGATCAAATTGGATGCCCAGACTTTTTACCGTTTTGACCTCAGGGATAATCTCCCCATTGATTTTAATTAATGGATGTACCAGGGATTTTTTAATGATTTGTGGTGTTCCAATTTTGATGTATGCACTTTTGCTCGGGTTAATGTTAAGGGTGTTTTCACTACACCACTTGTTAATTCTTTCTAGGTCTTCGTTAATTTTTTCTATCGTAGAGAGTAGGTGACTAGGCAAACACGAAATGTAAAATTGCGTGTCATCCGCATATTGATGACATGCAAGGTAACTTAGACATTGCGGTTGATCACGTATATATAAAGAAAATAGAATCGGTCCTAAGATTGATCCCTGTGGCACTCCAGACCTTACAATTCTAGCATTTGAACACTTTACTCCGTCACAGGACACCAATTCAACCATTTGGGAACGATCATTCAAGTAATTTCTAAACCAAGTTACAGCACTCGCGGACAACCCTATATTACACAATTTACCTAGTAGTATTTCATGATTAATTGTATCAAATGCTTTCGAAAAGTCTAATAATATTAACAACGAAATCTGTGACTTATCCATAGCTGCGTATATGTCATCTGTTATGTCCAGAAATGTAGTGCTTGTGCTGTGGTGTGGGCGGAAACCTGATTGTTGTTCGTAGTACAAGTCATTATTATTTAGATATTCAGTCAACTGTGTGTGAATTACTTTTTCAAGAAATTTTGAGAAGACAGGCAAAATGTTGATTGGTCTAAGGTCTTTGTATTCCGTTGGGTGTTTTATTTTTGCTATCGGTCTTATTTTAGATAGTTTCCATTTTTATAAATCTCTAGCCTTGCTGTTACTAGGGCTCTGGAGTAGGCAGTGCCCTTTAAGTGGTATAAATAGTCTCTGAATTTTTTTTTTTTTTCGTGCTGTTTAACCGCAAAATTCAAACGTTCTGGTCAGTGAATTTGATATTACTGTACATTGTTTTAAGTATAAATAAATACTTTATTGAATATTTTAAATTGTTAATTAATTTCTCATATCATTCAAAGAGGAAAGAAAAGCACTATATTAATCAGAAATTTGTATTAATAGGTTTATATCAATGAAGTTTCATTTATCAGCATACTCTCTCCCACTTCTGCCACTGCCATATGGATACATATCACCAGCACAGTTAAGTAGGTATATGACATTCCCGTAATACGTTTTGCAATAAAAGCATAGTATGTATGTTAGCAGTGCAGGATTTAGAAACATATTTTGGGGGGCTTATGATTTTATGGACAAAAAAATACCAGCCATCTCAAAAGTGTGGTTATTTACTGTTCCAGAACTTCAAAAATTACATGCATACATGTAGGACACATTAAATATACTTGGATCATCATATAATAAAACTCCAGTTTCCTTGAGTTGACTGGACATACTTCGACAACCTAATGTTGAATATGATTTTCGGGGAGGCTTCATCTCGGTAGCACCCCACTTAAATCTGCTATTTTATGGGAAGGAAATCTGTGTCATTAATTTGGAGTGTGTTTTAGGACTCTACATTCTTTTAGATGACATTACTCTGTCTGTTACCCAGCTGTATCATTCTGCTAATCCTACCATGATGTATATTTAAGACAAGATGGCGTAGAATTCAAGATATAATTGTTCTCTTCATTCTTTTGTAGATTACCTCCTCGAATTCAAACAGATTGAGAGCTCTTTAGTAAGGCATATGTTCATCGTATGAAATACTGTAATTTAGTTTTGATAGTCCATTAGTGTGGGTATTGCCTATGTTTTCAGTTAATAGTAGACAGTTTCTTATATGGATGCTAACCAACCACTGTAGGAATAAAATAAGCATTATTGAGGGATGCCATTGTTGTGAGAAGTCCTTTGTCTGAAAAAACTATCCAAACAACAAGAAACTATCATAAATTTTTCCTTACATTGTACTGTTTAGTAGCGGACATTAAAAAAAAATGTGGGGTCGTATAACAGCTCTGGGGGAAACTTGATCTATGTTTTAGATCGTCTCCAGGCAAATATTAAACTATTTTTCTTGTAGCGCTGTAGATACTTTAGCATGTGATTTGGGTTGTTCAGGTCTGGTTTGCATTCCTCGTTTAATTTTTTCTCATAAGTGGGTGTACTAGTCCATTTCGGAACCCTGTTGTTCCCAAACCACTCTCGATCAGACAGTGCTTAACGTCATGGTACAGAGTCTTGCTGGAACAGACACTTATCTCAGAATTAGTGTTTTACAATAGACATCACATGGCTTGTCAAAATGTAAATACATATACGTAATATTTTGCTTTTAATGTGTGTTTATTATGAGACTGATACTTTCCTTCCATGAAAACACTTAAGTTTCAGCTGAACTTTATTGTGTCTGTTATGCAGGCAGCAAGTTATGTTGGCCTGACATTTTTCACATCTTAATCCCTCTTGTCCGATTGCTATGTAGTACAACATTGTTAATCACTTAAAATCATTTTCTGCAGCCCACGTACTTGAGGCATTGTTCTCACCAAACATTGCAGGGGTTCACAGGCAAGAGGTACATTACAGTAGAACACCGTTTTTGCGTTACAGTTTTTTATGTTTTCCCGCTAATTACACCAATTACTGTCAGTCTCGTTTTATCTCCATTTGTTTCTATGTACAACATTCCTGTTGTTTACAACACTCAATATTTCTATTTTCCGCTATTTACAGTTTTTATTTAAGTTTGTTTACTTTCTGAACATGAGAGACAAGCATAGATGTATGTTTAAAATTACGGCAAACTTCAACTGTTCCACTGGCATACATCTTTAAAATTTGGAATTAGGCCGTTCAACACCATTTTGTTGACCTGTGGTTACTCACTCACATAACCGTGCTAGTGGCATCAAAACTTGTTGAAATTCTGCAAATTTTGAAACATCAATCACATCTCATTAGATTTATATGACTTCTGATAATTTGGTTTTCTCCTTCAGTGCTGTATATGGCATGCACTTATTAAGTCGCATGGAACTAAAAATTAACAATTTTTTATCTAAGAAAATAGAAGTACAGAAGAAAGTGTGTACATATACCTACATACATTCGTATACATCTAAAGTGTTGATTTAGGGACTACTTACAATGCGGGGTGAATATTTGAAAGTCAATTGAAGGCAAAACGCATCGAGAAGCACATTTTAATTAAATATTTTCATGCTGGTGACAATTGGCATAGTGCCCAGAGCTTTTTCCCTCCCACCAAGGTGATCTGTTTTCGATCCCTGGCAGGGTCAGTCCCTGATTTTTTGCATGTGTAAAATGTGGCAGGTGTTTCCGTTGTCCAGCAAGATTTTTCTTTATGGGAAACCCCCACTTCCCCAGCACTTCGCGTTTCGTCGCTTTTCAATTGTGGGCTTCATTTGATGTCATCTATCAGGGTTCAGTATACAGACGCCTGCGAGCCCCCAGTTTTGGTCTCAAGGGTGTGATGTTCTGCCATTGAATACCATTTCCACGCGATGTTTTAGGGGAACTGAGCACAACTCTCTTGCATTTTCAATATTTTCCACATAACACGTTTTCGAGAAGGGTAACTACCAACTTTTGTGGCCTTTCGTACCCTAAATATTATTCTCCCACTTATTTTACAGTGTTGGATAGTAAATTACCTTAATATTGTGTGAAATTTGCTGGGATATATTAAATATTATGCTGTTTATTATTTTCAAGCTAATATCCGACAATATTTACTATCTAGCTGTACAATGTAAAAATTATGTAAAGAAATGTAATAAAACGTGATACGTCTTTTTGAAAGCTTGTACAGGGATAGTGCTGTAAATCAAAGCCTGCCGTGTGCCATCGCCCTTACATATTTATTTTGAATGAATAAATAAATTCTAGCACTTTATCCAATTTTGTCAATGAAGTCGTAAAAAAGCATTTACATAAAAATGAAACGTCGACTAGACGGGAGTGTGACGCGCGTAGAAAATTTTTCATTCTGCAAAAATGAAATATGCCATGTTATTATACAATTCTTATTTTACAGTTTAAATATTCTTTTTATGTAGAGTAAATTGTGTTTATGAGTAACGAATTAATTCCCGGGTTAACAATTAATTTATAAGCAAATAGAAAATAAACACAGTGTCTCTGTTTTATGATAATTGGTATTTTTGCAATTCAATTCTATGAATTTGGCCATTCTAATGTAAGAATATGGGCTCTTATAAGAAAGGATTTTTTTTGTCTTTTAAAAATGACTAAGTTAAGTTTGTTTACCTGAATTTATCCTTACAAGCATTGTTCTATGTTCGTAATGATCAAGTTCTACAGAAAATCAAGAAACAAATGGATGGTAAGACTGTTGTAATTAACTTTGTAAAGGATATTCAGTTTTTTTTAACTATTTGACGATATACTTGAGAGTGACTTAAAAGAATGCAAAAATCTGAGTGAAATTGAAAGTCCATTACACCATACGATTATTTTTGTGAAATTGTGTAGAGCAAGAAATAGTATTGTTTTTTAAAATACGAAATTTTAATACTGCTTCTACATATTGTGGTGTGAGTTGTAATTGGTTAGAAAGAAAACGAATTATTACTGTTATACTTAATTCACATTTATTTCACATTGTCGATTCGACCATAGATGTCTTGCAAATTTCACAGATGGCTTAACCCACAGTAAGTGAAAATATGGTGGGCGTAAAATGTTTCAGCTCTCTCTCTCTCTCTCTCTCTCTCTCTCTCTCTCTCTCTCTCTCTCTATATATATATATATATATATATATATATATATATATATATATATATATATATATATTTTTTACTAT
>PNEQ01099291.1:21076-33618 GCA_003012365.1 Medauroidea extradentata | reverse complement strand
TTTATCGCTCAGGCTAAATTATTAAAACAATTTTTAACATTATTTCGTATAATTAAGTAAATTTTGGTAGTTACTTGGGAATCTTATTTTGGTATTCGATTATACATACAAGCAACTGTGACATCATGTCAGGCTAGTGTTGGTTCATCTCTCTGGGATCTTACTTGTGAGAACTCACAAAATTAACTAAACATAAGTATCGTAAAACTGGATGATTAGAAGCACTGGGGTGAATAGAAACAAAATTAGAAATATGTTCTTCACTTACCTACACCTGTTGCTTTAAAGTAATATCATTATAATAAAACTACTGTTTGTAGGTAAATTGTTTTAACTTGCCTACTTAAATATGAAATTTTTAAAACAACATCTATACCAAAAATTTACCTTTGAAATTGCTTTCTATTCACCCCAATGTTTCTAATCACCCTGCTTTACTGTATGACCAACAATTAGAATTATTGAAAGATAATCTCAGTTAGTTGGTTAGTAGATGACAGTGATGATAAATTGCGAAAATCCATGTTGGTATGTTTTATATCATTCAGTAAATATTCATATAAATTTCTCATAGAAAATACTGCTGTTCAAAAAATTTCAAGTTTAATCACCAGAGATGTTCTTAACATTATCTAAGCAAGTAAATAATTCTACGCAAAATTTAAATGTTGCAGTATGTTTACTAATTTTTTAGTTTTTCATCATATTGCTTTCGTTGGCATTCTTTTCTGTGTGTTGTAAAATCCTAGGATAACTCCTCCCCCTACAGCCCTTGAGCAAACATTTCTGTTATCAAAATATACACTAAAGGAAAGTAGGCTGATTAGTTCTGTATGGATCTACTTGTTATGTTTCCCTGTGTGCATTTTCAGTAGCTAACCGAAGACGATCTCTTAAGATGAAAGCAATGTAAATCAAATTATGTATTATTTTATAAACCCGTGTTAGTGCGTGTGTGTCTAAACAAACGCTTGGCACTCCTCTGGATAGGTTTACTTTGCAGTGAGAAAGCGTGAACTTGTAGTAAGTGAAGTGCTATTCCAACTGTACATTTTGAAAAATGGAATAATTCAAGTTCTTGGAGATGAAAGACATAAGCGGCATACGATGTTATTTTAAAAGGAGAATTCTTTCCTTGTCTCCTGTTCACGATTAGTATTTACGTTTCCAACTCACTGTACCTCGTACTGTTATGGTTTGATCTTATCTTACAGATATCGCAACACATAACATACCATGCTACGCATTACGCTCGCCGCTGTTCTTTTATATTAGACGGTGTCAGGTTGGCACTGTCTCGTACATAGTCATTGTTATTTACAGAACCAAAAGAAATCATATTGTGAAAGCAGCATAAAAATGTGTTTTGTTTTGTCATATGATCATTGCAAAATATGTGTGCGTACAACTACTACTTTCATTAACAATTCCAATATTTGTATTCAGCAAATCAAAATAAGTTAGTCAGTAAATGCAAGGCAAAAATTAATTAATAGTTCATCTATTGTTTTTCAATGCAGCATTTCAACTTTCCAGTGATGTAGACTAGGTACTCAATCAAAAGTTTTTTGATTTAATTTGAAACCGCGAAAAATTTATCGAACTTTTACTAAACCGCAATTGGTCTCCCACTTCGCATCAAGACCAATTGAAGTACCGAGAAACTAGAAGAGATATATATTTCTATATTAAACAAAAAAACGCATACAGCGCCATTAAGTCAACAATTCCAACTTATCATGAAAACTTAACATAAAACATACCCCTAAGAGTGAAACTAACAAAACTCACGAAATTTTCGAATTTCGGTGTAACTTGACATCACATCACCGTTTGTTATAAACATTACTATAAAATAATAACGGTCTACTTTATTAGTTCACATGTTTGAAATATTCTACACATTTTACTGACTATTATTTTGTCATTAAAATTTATGGCGGTTATGGAGCAGATCAAATTATAAATTAATTTTATTGATGGCTTTCACAATCGTTTTCTGCATGTCTGAGGTTTCTGAAATGCAACTTCAACACTGAAGCCCGAGACATGTACCGAGTGAGGTGGCGCAACGGTAACACGTTGGATTTGCATCAGAGAGAACCCGGGTTAGATCTCGACTCCGGCCATTCTGATTTTGGTTTTCGTAGTTTCCCAAAATCGCTCAAGGCGAATGCTGGGACGGCCGACTCCAGTCCCAGCTTAAATCCAAGTTGTGTCACCATCTCTAGTATCCTCGCTGTCGACAAGATGTAAAGCCCACTTACCTTACCTAAAACGTGTAATTAATTCCACTTTTTGGATTGTGCAATTTTCGTGATGGCTTTAAATATTTTAGTACATTTAGGTACTGGTAAAGTTGTAATATTTACAGGTAAAAGTGGAGATGAGAAAGTGGGGTTCAGATTAAGTCAGTGAAGTGAAATTTGCGTTTTTTTCTGATAATATTGGGGAAGGTAAGAAGGGGAGGGACTAAGGTTTCAGATGATCAAGATGTCCGAGTTTCATTAAAATGATTAAATCAGTAGTTATGTGTTACTATATTGTTGATATACTCAGATGCAAGTATTTTCTTGATCACTTAGTTGGATTTTGTTTTAAAGAGAGAAATCTGTGAACAAAACGCAGTAACATCAAGTAGCTGACATAAAAAAATATTTGAATACAACATAAAACGAATAGCGCACATAATATTAACATTTGTTCACTGTGGTCTAGTAGTTAAAGTTTGCCGGTTCCTTTCAGAATCATCATCAGATTTTCACAATCATAGCATTAATCCTTAGCGTTTAAAAAACACGTTATATATGACAAAGTAAATTTGCGAAACCTATTTTGGAATACTGTTGGTTATAACTGTACCATCGTTTTCAGAATACGTAAGTTTTTTAGGAAATCGAAACAATGATGTGTAATAATGGTGCGAAGCTATCTAACACAATGTTCTGTTTACAGCATGTTCATACATTCGTGTAATGTCTTGAAAGACTATCCTATTTATTGAATAAAAACAAAAATGTTTCTAAACTGCTATTCATATAACATCGTTTAAATAAGACAAGACAATAAGAAGCAGAATTTGGTTCCGTGGATACAAAATTTCCGTACATGTTATTGCATTGCGGACTCTCGGTCTCCACAGAAAGAAATCGTGTTTACGTAAAAATCCGCAACACTAAGGGGCTTGTTTTGCTAGTTAATAGAGTATTGTGAATTATTATTTTACCAGCACTTATCCGTAACCCGATGTGAATAATTTTTCATATTCACAGCGTATTATTACGCTAAACTAAATGTATGGGCTTGTACTAACGAATAAGTCCTCAGTTTATGTTCAGAATAATCATGACAGTAACAAGTTTTACTGTCTCGTCTCGTGTAATTATCACTTAATTAATTCAAAACATCTGTATATGATCTTTGAAAGAACTGTGCAATGGGAGTGCATGACTGGATTGGTTTGTATGGACATACTCCATTGCGAAATAAATGACTGTCACAAGAAAACTAAAAGTAAAAATAAGACAAGAAAACATAAATAAGCAGAGTATGCTTTAGTCATCAGGATACATACACGACATGAAATTGCAAAACTGGAATCTGGTCAGATAAAACAAGGAGCAAACAGAAAATAAAAGAAATCACAAAAATATAATAACCTAAGTTGACATGCGACGCAACGATGAGACGAAACAAAAACACAAACAGAATTACAGCAAACGACACAACGATAAGACTAAGCAAAACACAAAGATGTCGGACACAAACAGAAATAACAACAAACAACACAAACGATGAGACGAAATAAAACACAGTAGTTTTCCAAACAGTCAGTACGAACGACGTTTCGGGAACTGGAATCTGTTCCCGTCATCAGGTAGACACACAGGGTTCAAGAACACGATGACTAAAGCATACTCTGCTTATTTATGTTTTCTCGTCTTATTTTTACTTTTAGTTTTCTTGTGACAGTCATTTATTTCGCAATGGAGTATGTCCATACAAACAAATCCAGACATCTGTATACTTTAAATTTACACAATTTTTGGATATTTTTACATCGTCTGAGTTATGTATCACATAACAAAAATATTCCACACGCGTGGGTAACTTACATTTGTACTACTTAAAATATTTATTTCACTATTCTTTATTTTAAGGGTATTGAAGTGCGTTTAATATCAACATTTTATATTTTTATAAAATAGTTTTGTTTTCTACGCGATACTTGTGACTACAGTTTACTCTTACGAAAAAAATTTAATTCAAATAGTTTTCTAATAATGGGGAGTCAATGTCGAAATTTGCACTTACGCTACCATTAAAATAGAGAAAATCAAATGTCTTAGTTAAACGAAATAATTAACATAGAATTTATATGCAATGGACTACCAAACCTAGTATAAGAAAAATACATTGAGAACAAATTTGGTATTTTAGCAAATTTCCGAATTCGCCACATTTTTTCTGTGCCATTACAATTTTTTTTACAGGTTAACAACATTAAGTTGTAGGTTTATAAATGGCTGGTTACGTAGTCCATGGCACGTTATTTCACTTTAAATTATTTTGCATAGCAACGTAAAATGTAAATTCTAACTTTGACGCATTATAATGAATAAACTAGCGACTTAAACTGTTTCGTAAGAGGAAACTGTTATCGCAAGTACTGTCTACAAATCTACCACTATTTCATGAAATTATAAAATTACGATTTATTCAATCTGAACACACTTAAGCGCTTAAGAAAAGGCCAATATGAGTTCGAAAACTTTCCTCCTTGTATTCCCATAAGTTCCTTGTTTGAATTGAAATTGTCGATTTAATTAGTAGGCTATACGCCGAGAATTGAAATTTTGCTTACCATTCGCGACATGCAAATACATCAGAGTTTTTTTACATGTCATTATGCCTGCTACTTGACCACAACCAGCTACTGCGTATCCGTGAACTGGCAAGATCGTCCATTATAAACTACAACGTTATACATCAGAAACCAATGACACTACATTCTACTTCATATAATTTGTATTGGCCCACCAATTTGTGAAATATTTGATAACTTACGGGCGATTTGACCAGCAGGTAGGCAGAACACTGGCTCACATGTTTCAGTGATCTGGCTGGAACGCATGTTGTTTGTTAACTCAGGATCAGAAACCAGTTCTCGGGAGGGATTAAGTCTGCCAGCGGTGAGTCTCATCAGCAGGAAGCATATCCCCGCCCCCATTTTACCGTAACCTGACCATCCGGCACTCGATAGTCTGCGCACAACTACAAAGATTTTTGCCACTTCACAAATTATTTTAAAACAACTATGAGTTTCAAAGCTTTCCTATTGGAGATAGTTACATACGGCCACTGACATTTATAATCCCTTAGATAGCGGTACAGAGTTGTATGGGCTTTCACTCTCTTTTAAACGCACTGTAACTATACGGAGTGTCCAGAAACGATAGGAAAATAAGCACATCACGCGCACGAATCCTGGTGGAAGTGGAAGATTAAAATGTAAGTGGCAAACTGTTACTCGACAGCTTATGTCTAACACAATGTGGCAACCTTGCACATAGCTAAGAGTTAGTCCTCTCTTGCGCTCTCAACAGCTGCCATATAACTACTACTGCTGAGCGTAGGTTCGAATCCCGGCCAGTTCAACTGTTTTATTTTATTTTGTTTTAAGTTTTAGTTTATGTCATAAGAATACCTGGGCATAAAGAAACAAGTATTGTATGGCAATTTATTACTGTTAAATTACGAGTATAACTAGGCCGTCATTGTAAATTGACGATTACTTTTCTGCAACATCACACTGAAAACATGTTACACTTGTGAGAGAACAGCAGTAAATGTACTGGAAGAACATTAATGTTTGTCAGATTGCCGTTACTAATGTGGACATTTGTATTGGTATCAAAATAAAGTGACAAATTGACTTTTTAAAATTTAATATGAAGATAATTTTTTTACGGCTCAAATGATAACTGGTATGAAAAATCCTTGCATACTATTTAGTTAATTCACAAGTGAGCTAGAATAATGTGATTTTTTTGTTTTATAAACGTCAGCTACAAGTAAAACTATTTGTAAATCCCCTGTCACAAACGTTTTACCATACGTATGGACTTTCGCGTGCAATTAAGTTACACAACTATCATCCATGTTTTTAATTAATAAATGCAACATGAAGTACTACTTTATCAGAGTTAGATGGGGATAGAATGTCATAAACTACAATCAACAAGCATTCGATGGCCATTTACCATTGATTAAATACGTAGAGCCACGTGTTTTAGTCTGCCATTATTAACAATTAAAAGCCTGTCCGACGGTTGTGTAAACTGAAACGACAGCAAATATGGTACGTTTTTGTCGCAGGATTCTTGCGAATTAGTTTTACTTAAAGCTGTGTGTTGAAACAAAGTAATACCGTATTGTTTTAGCTAACTCGTGAATTTACAGAAATAAGCTAAGATTTTTTATGTCGGCTATTATTTGAATTTAAATGAAAAGGTTATTATTGCAACAGTGGGACCAATACTATCAACAGAACTTACGTAACTACAGCGTTTCTTAATTACTGAAACTGAAATACGCCAAAGAACTGAAGGATTGGGGTTGAAATATTCTGATGACTCTTTAGACGGCCGCTTGGCTAGCTTTTGAACTGCGTGCAGCATATTCAACGTTTCGTTTTTACTCAGACACCAGTAAACATGTGATCAATGCTTATCAACCAATAAAATTATATCTTAGGATACTTTTGAATGTGGCTTTTAAGACACCATGAACATTGGAATTTTCAAAGCCCTCTAGTTAGAAAAAAACCTGCCTTTTAGGGTAGTTGTTTTTCAAGATAGATGCAACGGATTCCTTCAAAATTGAGGTCTAATATAAAATTGGCCTTTTCTGCTAATATTTAAAATGGTACAGTCGCCACTTAGTGTCACAGTAAAAACATTACAGCAGGAACACTACGCGCGCGTTTACGACTTTTGGTGTGGAGGCGATATCACAATACATGTGTCGGCCTGCGTTGCTCGTAGATCCTTATTGACGTCTCACACTCACAAACATACCCTTCACCAGGCGGCCGCCTTAACAGCGAAGTCGTGACAGCAGGTGCGGGGTGACAAAAGATGGATATGGAACAGCGCCTTTATAAAAGTGGGAAACGGGAGAACCCCAGTAAAACACACCTACCGATGGCATCTTCTATGCACGATAGATACTCTCATGTAAAATTCTGAGTAACCCCAACCGCAAACACACCTGGACAACTTTTGTGAGAGGCGAACGCTACAGCCATCCGACTGCCATTGCCCCATTTTACATATGTAAAAGGGAAGAAGTTGGCGTTCTCGTAAAGTCCCTGGCACTTCGCATCGGAAGCATGTTACACGTGTTTCCGGCAGGACAATAGCTGTGTTAGCTGTGTTGTAGTACATTGGATGAAATTTGTCACGCAGTATGGAGTACACTTGGGATGAGTATGCTGATATGTATCTGATATTTTGTGAGTGTCGATGTGTGGCCTACATGGCTGCACGTGAGTAGTATAGTTTAGCTGATTTTGGAGCAGGAGCCGGAGTGTGGCGCCCGCCCGAGTGTGGCCAGCCCCCAGCCACGTTGGATGTCTTTGACATTTAACCTGACCTTGACCTTGACTGTCAAATAACCAAAATTTTCTAACATTCCGAGAATTTTGAAAAAGTCTTTAAAAATTTTAAAAAAGACAAAAATTTTCGAAAAATTAAAAAATTCCAAAAGTTATTAAAATTAAAAATAAGAAATCTCGAACATTTCCGAAAAATTCCGAAAAAAATCCCGAAAAAAATATTACCTTCAACATGTTTCCAGATGCAATCTTGTTTCGGGCCACCATATTGGGATTTCTTCCAAGTCTTTTGATGATATTTGTTTTCGCATTCCATTCTATCCCCGCACATATTTAATAAATAACAAAGTTATAAAATTCTTTTTATTTTAAAATTTGTTATTAAAAACTATTTATTAAAATACTTTTACATAGTAATTATTTCATTAAAACAACTGCCTACAGGTCTTACCCGAGCGTGCTCCATCGACACACTGACTACCCCCACCACTTTTTACATGTATATATAGTCACCGCACCCCCTCTCCTTTTACCTTTCCCTCACCGCTACCCTACCCGGAAAGTAAATTAATTTGCTCCCTTCCCCACACTTTACCGCCACTTTCTTATCCATTGTCTAAATATTATATCCTTTATAATTCTCACTAAACCAGCTTGTCAACTATGTCTACACATAGCAGCTAGATGACCCTGAGAAGTAAAGACCATCGATTGAGACTCCGTATTGATCATCAATATCTAAATTAATCGATAAACTTTTTTAATTTTGTTAAAATAATTAAAAATTGTATTTAAATGTCACTAATCAATTTTACTTTAAAAAACACTCCCTTCTTAGCTATATCCGATCGATTACAAATAAAATCAACTAATAAACTATTAAAAACCCTTTTGATTAATATTTTTTGTTATAAATATACGGACTTTATTTCCTTCAGAACTCCATCGTCTACATTCACACTCCTACCAACTAAGCTATACTTGACTGGCTTGGCCGGAAGCCAAGCCAGTCAATTCGACAACGGCCTCGAAAGCTTGCAGAATTCCATAAGCTATATTTCTTTCAATTTACGATAAAATCATACATTCGTATACACAAACTAATATATCTGGATACTTAAATATGTAAGACACTTCAACTACTACCGTCAACTGTGGTTACTTGGGACAGGAGTAAAACTTGGGAAAATTTTTCAGTAATTTAAATTTTGTACATTGCAGCCCCGAATGAAGAAATAATACAGACAATTCACTTAGGATATATCCGATAATGGTTCCTTGTGTATCTTCTTACTCTTTCAGATGCTGTGTGTAAAATAAAAATTCCAGAAAAAGTGTCCCAAATTTTCCTGCAGTCCCAAGTAACCACAGTTGACGGTATCAAATATGGTGTACACCAAACGATCAAGATCATTCCACCGAAGAAACTGAGATACAATTTCATATTCATACTACTTATACTAAACACACCTCCCATATAACCCCGCACCAACCAAAACCCACCCCCAATGCCCCCCCCCTAAAACTCTTCTATCTCCCTCCGACGTTCCTGTCCGAGCTTGTCCGAACTGTTCATCACACTCTTGTACAGTACATATACGCAGATATGACTTTCTCTCTGCTTAGCGAACAGTTACATACACACGACAACTCGTAGCTATGCAAATACCACCATCTTATCTATTATCACTGGTGAGCTTCCATACAAGATCAGCTACTTCAGTTTCGTACTTAACTATTTTTCTATCCTGTCTTTACTTTTTTGCACGAAAAATGTATTTAAATTGTAATAATTATTCTCGTCAATCTACCAAGCCAAATAAAAACTCTTGTTTCCCCAAACATCACATTTTATTTACATACAATCTATAGTCATCTACTTGTAAAATAAACACCGCTTCCCTTGAAAATCTATTCAGTTTTCATTTTAAAATAATCACAGTCATGTCCACATATTGCCTGATTAAGCAACAAATAACCATAATTTATTGCACTCATCAAATTCGTTCTGTCACAATGCAAACGTGATCACTAAGGCTTCGTAACAGAGGCATCATCCAACGATGGCGGGCTGTGAACCAATATTTGAATGCAATGTGGCCTGACAGTTGGATTGGCCGTGATGGACCCGTAAGATATTCAGCAAGGTCCCCAGATTTGAATTCCCTCGATATTTTCTATGGGCAATGTGAAGTCCGTAATTTATGAAGACAACCTACCTGAAGACATGTTTCAATTAATAGGCCGCATCAGTAACGGCCGGTGAAGTCAGATAATGGATGTTCACACATTGTCTTAAAAAATAAATAAGAAAGCTGATTTTTTATTTGAAACAGTTTCAAATTGTTCCTACACACTAACTTTCGTGTTGTTTTACTAAACTTATCACGATTAAAAATGTGAGTAAAAATGTCATTACTAGCACTTAAAGTTGTTTCATTTCCTTTTGTTTAATTTCCAGGCAAATTTCATTATAGCTCTTAAATAAGCATTAAGTACATATAATTTTCTACCTAATTTAAATTTAATTGTAAAGTTATAATTTTCGGCAGTTAAATGATTAATATTTCCATTATTCGTAATGTCCGACGTTAAAATATTGTTTTCTTGTAAGTATATTGAGTACAATTTCATATATTTGATTCAATATGTAAAAACACTGTTAAAACTGTTTGTGCGAATATACATTCATTACCTGCATTCTGTATCATTTACATTTGTTATGCATTGAAAACCACAGCATCTTCTCGCTATTTTTACTCAAGGCTCATATCACTGCTCAGAATGTTCGTTTGGCCTGGTATTAGGTGAAGCGTAGCCATGGAGGTAGGAGTAAACAGGAAATGGCATGTTGGGATTTCCTTGAAGTCGACGTATATGTGCCAGTTTTGCGCAAAAGGTGCGTAATTGTTGACGAACACCCAGCATCGAGTAGATCAAGTAAGGTTTTCGTAAGCGCCTTGTATGGTATTGATACCGTAGAATAAATAGATTTGAATGAAAACGGTTAACTTACGTCCGTTGTATTCTGGTGTAATGAAAGAACAGGTACGTGATATACATCTGCTGCTGTTACATTTCATGAGTAAAAAGGCCATGTTTCATATTTGCGTTGTCTAAATTATGTGGTTAAACAATTGCTTATGTTGATAAATGTAGCGAACTAACCTGAAAATACGGCCACGTAGGCCTATATCTTTTATCTACGCATGTGTATGTCACTGACGATGTGTAACTGCTTTCTAATAACAATGAAACGAACAAATTTTCAAACAAATTATTAAATAAATATCAGAAATTAGCATAAATGTACATACGTTAGGTCAACAATGCACCAAAAGTAGGCGATGTCGGTACTCACAGAAATATGTTATTAAGTTTTAATTATAATTAAAATTTAGTTCTCCAAGCAACGTAGACTGAGGTAAAAACGGCACATCTGCTGTTCAATAAATCAATCATTTTTACTCTATTACTCTTCAAACTGCGAGTAAAATACATCGGCTCTTATGGCGGAAACAATGTTATAGCCTACAATAAGCACGTGTATAAACGTTCAAGCAACAACGGCACGAATACACCGACTTCAAGTGTTTGCCTGGGCAGAATATGGCATGGCCACCCCCTGAGCGTCACTACTGGCATCTAGCGAGGTGTTTTATTGTTGCGGGGATGTAACACTAGCTGCTCCGGTAGGTGCTGCCACCAACAGGTGAAAGGAGTAACAATTTCCGCGATCAACAGGCATGAGTACAGTCAGACATGTACTTCTCTTCAATGTTAAAACTGCCGTAAGAGGCGACGTCATTTTGTCGTGCACATGCGCAGAACGGCCGAGCAGAGAGGCTGAGAGATCACAGTTCTGTTTTGCACAGTGCATTTTTGATCGGTTAGACGAACATTTCGAACTGTACTGGCGCTACAAAACACACAAGAATGTTTAAAATATTTTATAAAAATGCTTAACAGAAAACTGTGTGTGCACGTGCACCTGTGCATTACATGTCGGCAGCTACTGGGCCGCATACAAGCTCGTATTGTTGCAGTCACCCAGGAAATGCTGCTGAACGTTCAGACGGGTATGGTGCACCGCCTTGAAATGTGTATTGCAGTTAATGGAGCAAACTCCGAACAGTTGCTCTAGAATTCCTACATATGACGTATTTGCACAAGTGTATTATTTGGTTTTAATTACGTGTTGTTCTTGTCATGAATTCTGTTGAATTACATACAGAAATGTGTGTCTCTTAGCTGTCAATTTTATCACTTGTAGTTGACACAAATTACAATTTTCCACATCTGTAAAAAGAAAGTGACAAACTTACTGCTCATCTCACATGAGCCTTCAGACGACTTAGAATTGACAAAGAAGGGCTGACCAAAAAATTAATTGAATTGTGATAAATTACCGTAGAATACTTGATTTGACGCTCCGGTACTAAAATAACATCTACCACTGGTTAAGGGCGTTCAAGGGGGGAAAAATTCATAAATTTATATTTGTATAAAATAGTGTTAGTTATGTAGACATTACTTCAGAGAACACTAACATCTAACGGAAAAAAATTAGCTCATCTAGTTTTCCCGTAATGTCACTTCAAAGTCAAAATTTGCATATTTTTACTTCATACAAAACTTGAAAACCAGTAAATATAATGAAATGGAAAAAATCTCATCAAAACTACACATCACCGTCTACGGCTTGAAGCATATACAAACACATTGTAAAATATTTCTGTGCTTAAAATAAATTTCTAAAAGTACCAAAAAAAAGTTTAAATTTTGAAATTTTTTATTTAACATAAACATTTTTTGTAACGGGTTTTAAATGCTACAGGCCATAGACAGTAACGCGTAGTTTTGATATGATTTTTTTCATTTCTTTATGTTAACTGGTTTTCAAGTTTTGTATGAAGTAAAAATA
>PNEQ01099291.1:0-20976 GCA_003012365.1 Medauroidea extradentata | reverse complement strand
TATGAGCTATTTTTTTTCCGTTAGAGGTATATGTACTCTCAAGTAATGTGTACAAAACTAACACTATTTCATACAAATATAAAATTATGTTTTTTCCCCTCTTGAACAACCTTAATTTATGCTTAATGTTGTATTCTGCCATACTTATTAATTAATGACACGTTTGATAGTTGTGTAATCTCACGCAAAAGTCAATACATATGGTAAAACGTTTGTGACAGTGGTTTTCCAAATAAGTTTACTTGTAGCTTAAGTTTATAACACCATAAAATCACATTATTCTAGCTTACTTTTGGATTTACTGAATAGTATGCAAGAATTTTCCATATCAGTTACCATTTCAGCATTGAAAATTATCTGCATATTAAATTTAAAAAGAGCATTGTATCACTTTAATTTGATACTGATACAAATGTCCACATTAGTAACGGGAATCTGACAAACATTAATGTTCTTCCAATACACTTACTGCTGTCCTTTCACAAGTGTAACATGCTCTCAGTGCGATGTTCCGGAAAGTCAACGTCAATTTACGGTCACGCTTTGTAATACACTTAACTTAACAGTAATAAATTGCCATACAATACTTGTTTCTTTACGCCCTGGTATTCTTATGACATAAACTAAAACTTAAAATAAAAAATATAAAACAGTTGTACTGGCCGGTATTCGAACCTACGCTCAGCAGTAGTAGTATGATAGCTGTTGAGCGCAAGAGAGTACTAACTCTTAGCTACGTGCAGGGTTGCCACCTTGTGTAAACGTAAGTTGTCGTACAACATTTTGCCACTTACATTTTCGTCTCCCATTTCGCCCAGGATTGGCGTGGTGTGCTTATTATCCATGCCGTTTCTGGACACGTAGTAGAGCGTCCCAAACTTATATTGCCGTCAGGGTTTATGACGAGCGCTGTTGCCAGATAGCAGCCGAATTACGAAGTTTGGGAGGTGTACTACCTCGTTATTGTATGTACAAGAATATTATATTTTACACATTTTGAATTTGTACAGTGTAATTGATGTCAGATTACGCTTCAAAGTATGTACACAGTCACATTTTTATATTAATTTAAAATAAGAAATAGAGTACTTACTCTACTCATATGAAATTATTAGATAATTATTAATGGGCAATTCGTGAAGAAGAAGAAAGTATTATCACGTACCTTTTAATCGTAACAGCTACTTCCGATAAAGCGTGAGAATTCTTTTATAGAGTAGCTTCTGTCTGAAGACAAGAATGTGGTCAGGGTAATGTTAATAGTACTAATATCGATGATGGAAAACCAAATGCTGTGTAAAAACGGAACAATCTGGCTGTTTTTTTGTCATTATTAACTTTTGCTTAAAATTATGACTGAAAAAGTATAAATGTTTGGCCGTGATTTTAACTTAAGGTATGGCACATCATTTGCATTAACTTTTGTGATAGACCTACTTATTTTTTTAAAGCCAAAACGAGAGCAGATATCAGAAATTTGTCTTCCAGGATTCTTTACATTCGTTTTACAACTATAATGTTGTTCTTTCAAGACAAACATGTGAATTTGAAGCTGATTATATACTTAACTGAATTTTCTTCAGAAAAAATCACCCGAGACCAGGTTATTTAAATATATTATATATTAACATAAATTATACCTATATATAATACATTATATATATATATATATATATACACACACACATATATAATGGCCTAATATTTATTTCGAGGAAATTTGTTGGCCTTTCATTTTCGGTTTAAGCTTTGCAAGTCAGAATATGAACAATAATTTCGGAAATGAAAAGTGAAATAACCCACACGTGGGCGACGTTTAGTGTCCTTGAGATATTCAACTTGTGAAAAAATAATCTCCCAAATCTGTTAATCTATCGATGAGTTCAAGTAACATCGCGCTTTATGTCAGTAAATTTATGTTGAATTTATATGCCATCAAATTTGACTTTATGAACTAATATAGTTAAAAATATTTCAGTAATCGAATAACAAAAATTCACCTTATCTTTTCGTGTTAAATCGCAAAAACTCTAAGCAATTTGAGGCATATTTTAGGAAATTTATACTTTCAAAGATTTCTGTGGAAGGTATAGTAAACGGTCAGGTGCAATTTTCTGTTGGTGGTTTTTAACAAGATGGTAATTTTATCTAATCAGATGTTAGTGGTAGGATGCTCCTAGTTATAATTTGTGAAATTTTGTTTTTAAAAATTGCAAAAAGTTAGTTATTTGAAAAAATATGAAGTTAATAGGAAAATTACCAAGGCAAATACTCATTTTGATGGTAGAAAAACCATCAAAACTTGCCTGAATTCACCCAAACTAAAAAAAAATTATTCGTAGTAACATTTAAAAAAAGTAAACGGTTTTAGAAAATTTCAACCGAAGTCCATCAAGGTAAATCAAATGGTGGCTAAAATAAGGCTACAAACAAAAAAAAAAAAAAACAATAAAGTAAGTGAAACATGAGGTCAGTGTTGCAGAACATTAAGTCAAGAACAATAGTTAACACGAAGAATGAAGACAGAACGGCCACAACTCCAGTCCCAAACTCCTCCAAGCTGCACTGCTGTTTCTTGAGCGAAATACTTTAAGTGATGCTCAATAATAAAAAGCCACATGAGTGAAGCTTTAAGCACAAAGTGATTGTATAGTAGTGTATTTATTACTGATTGTTTGTAGATGACGACCACTTCTGTTAAGTAAGGATCTGAGTTCGAATCCCAACCCTATTTGTACTGTATTACCGAAGCAATTTACGATATATCTGTAATGATAAAATAGCCTACATTAACACAGTTGTAATAATATTTAAATCAGTTGTTGATTAGCGAGTTGTGAAGGGATAAGAAAAGTTGGTTCACATTAAAATTAAAAAAAAAAAACTCTTATGAGTATAAGAATGTACCAAGGTCAGCTGAAACTCAAAATAGTACATTAAAATGAAGATGAAATAAAAAAGAAGAATTGGTAAACTTTAAGTAATTACGCAAAATGTTTAGATAGCTAAAACGGAAATAATTACACATAAAATTACAAAAAACAGTGAAAATTACGGGAAAAACATAAAATTAATATTACCGGTGTGAACAGCTATTCAGGAAAACACTTAGCCAACCGGCTGCAGATATCAACCGACCGTTGCCGAGACTGCCCGAAGCATTACAGCCTCGGCGCCTCAAGGAGTCATTTAAAAAATTTATTACCCCATAACATTCTTCCACTAGAAACAGATTTTTTCACATGCAGTAATTTACAGATGTATATCAGATGGTTCACCAGTAAACTAAGACTTCCAGTGCGTATCAAATACGAACCGAATATATATATATATATATATATATATATATATATATATATATATATATATATATATATATATATATAAATTCAATGTTCAATTTTGAGAAAAAAAAGTACGCTAAATTTTATAGACAATACAGGCTTACGTCTAAAGGCGCTGTCATACTGTCCATTTTCCTGCTTCAAAAATGTTAGTAAAAAAACGAGAAGAAAATTACAGTGTAGTGTCTGCAACCTGGTGGCTACTTTTGTGGCAATTATAGTTCTGCTCATATTATTTTCTTCGCAACCGATGAACGGCACACAAGAGATGTAATATAATAATCATTAATTTGTTTATTTTCATGTAATGTTTTATTATGTTCTAACGAAGATTTATGGCTACTTTTCTAGCACTAAATTATTGACGAATTATAATTGAATAAATTTATTGCGAAGTAAGGATGTTTTTATTTATAATATTTAATGATAATTATGCATAGTTATTCACACAAACGAAAACACACTTCGAAACAATATGATGTGAATCTTGGATTGAATCCTGAAATGAATCAAGATTTACGAATTATTCACACAAAATTACCACAAAAGTTCGCGAAAGAATCGTGAACGAGTCACGAAGGAGTCGCGAGGATTTGCGACAAATCACGAAGAGTCGCGAAGCTTTCACGACGATGTCAAGAAGAATTGTGCGCATAAATAAAAGATAATTAAAACAAATATTATCATTGCTGAGGCATTAAATGCGTCGATGTACTAATATATAAGGGTAGGTATTTAAAATATTGTAAACAAAAAAAAATGTAGTTCGTTAAGTGAGTCACAATTACTTTCAGTCGTAAAAACTAAAATGTGTCATTTATTCAATAAGCTATGCATGCTTCGGGATTGTTCACTACACTCTGTCTATAGATTATATAACACATATGTACCAGGACGACTATATGTGTGCTGATTAAAATTTAATTGTTAATTAATTTTTCTGTCACGCGAACCTAATAAAATCGTATTCTGGTTAATATGCTTAGTTAGTACAATAGTATGTCGGTCACAATGCTTGTACAGTGGTATGATTCGCAAAGTGTACGATGGCCACAGCCAAAGTGACCAGATTATATGAACTGGTTAATCTATGAATAATGACGGTCATACTGGGAGATTTCAAAAGTTACGTAACCGTCTTGAGCGAGTTATGCATGACCATCGGCATATACAGGATGTTCAAAAATGCAATGCCCAGAGTAATATTAAAGATAAAGGAAACCAATATAAATACATTTCTCTAGATAACAATGTGTTGGAAACAAATAGTTTAGGAGTAAGGACTATTCAGGGATATAGGATGTGATTGAGAAGACACCAGTAGTTATTATTAAAATTATTAAATTTTTTGGTTAGTATTTCAATAAATGTTCAAAATGATCAACATTAACTTCAGCGCAGAGCCGGTATCGAAGTAGCAAGGAGTAACCTGTTCGCTTGAAGATGCGTGGTGTGTATTGTATGTGTGGTCGCCGCAAGAATCCGTGCAATTAATTCCTCCTCCGAGTTGACAGGGCTAAAATACACTTCAGTTTTCATGTAGCCCCAGAGAAAGAAGTCCAGTGGGGTGAGGTCCATTGATCGCGCGGGTCAGTGTACAGGTCCTCCGTGGCTATCCATCGATTACCGAAGATATTGGTAAGTGCTGCACGAACTGGTTCAGCACCCATTACTCGTAAACTATTAGTTTCCGACACAAGGTTATCTGGCCAAATTTATTTGTATTTGTCTCCTTGAACTTCCTTATCAATATGGGCATTGAATTTCTGAATATCGTGGTCAGAAAGGAAGTCAGTGAACAGCGTCATATTGCTCCATGACATTTAGGCTGCGATATTGCAAGTTACTAGCGCACTTCAACAACTGTCATCACGTTATAAAGGTTTGTGGTTTATGTAAAATGTATTAAAAAACAATAAATTCTTCCAAATCCTGGCAAAGCATAGCTTTCGGGCACAGGATTCTCAGTGAGGCGCCCCCGCCATGTAGTGATATCATGACCCCTGGCTAGCATGTTGGATGTCCTTGACATTTAACCTGAACTTGATGTCAAGTTCATCGAGTGTCAAATTACCATAATTTTCCAAAATGCCTAATAATTTAAAAAATTCAAAAAATTTTTGAAAATGTCAAAATTAAAAAAAAAATCCAAAAAATATAAAAGACCCATACAATTCAAACAATTAAAAAAATAATAACTTTTCAATTTTATTTCCATCTGCCATTTTGTTTCCGACCACCATCTTGGGGTTTCTTTCGAGTCTTCCGATTATTTTTATTGAACATTCCATCCGAAACCCACACATATTTCGTAAATAAAATTTTAATAATGAATAAAATAAGAGACACGGCCACTGTATGTGTACGAATTTAAGGTTTTCGTCATTGTTAGTTTCCATGCGTGGACTTGGCGTGTAACAAGAAACAAGAGACGAGAGCGACAACATTTGCCCGGCCAAGTGACAGGAGCTAAGAACAAACCTATAGGCCTAAATGTGCAGACTCAGGGTTGGTGATGTTTTTACCGTGTAGAGGAAACCTATCAAACCGAAATGAAAGTTATTGTCAGAACCACAAAAAAAAAAAATATCGTTACCAATAACAAGATATGTAAGAGTATAATTAACGTTATTTTTAACTTTTTTAAATGATACAGCGTGATGACATGATTTTATATTGCCAGAATAACAATAAACTCTAAATGGTAGTACAGGAGGTAATCGAAATAGCTTTCTGTTAAAGAAGTGTTTTTTCCCCTACAGTTTCATGTACCGCTAATTTTTACGTTTTAAGCCAATAATTATTGAGATTAGAATGACCCAAAAATATAAGAAATACCTATAATTTTTATAAAAGCTTAATACAATCGTAAAAAGCATCGTATCATGACCATAAGTTATCAAGTGTGTAAAATCGTGATACAAGAATTTTGTATTCTGAATCGCTACACTCGTGACGCGAATGCATAGAGACTAGAGTACAGCATGGCATGCCCTGCAATGCTGCTCTGCCTGTACAGAGCTAACTGTGTACGTAGTTGTGAAGAATGGTAGTGCAAACAACATGTTATTTTAGCTCCAGCTATAGGGTATAGAAACTGTAAAATCTGTTCTTCAGCGTATACAGTGTAGCACGGTAGCCTCAGCAGTAACTTTTAACAGTCGCTTCTAATGCATTATACAGAGCGGCAGTGTGCACTGTTTCGTTCGACACATCGTCGCAACTACCAGTCTTAATTCTACACAAAATTAATAATTATTCTCAATTCTAAGTTCGGTATTGTACAATACAGTGCTACAAGTATAGTCTTTTTTTATCCGACGAGCTCCCATATTCCGAGAGAAATGTTGGCGTTAAAAGCTTGTGTTCTGTCACCATAACAAAACACTAAGGATGTATTCGCAACCATTTATTTAGTTCCTAGAATATGCTGTTCCTGCTGCCAAAAAAAAAATTCCTACGGAAAAATAGTTTTTAACGTTATTTATATAGTTATGCTACTAGATTGAATAGTCGAAAAATGGGTAGGGGCAAGGGGAATGGCCCCATCCCACGAAATGAAAGTGTAAAATTTTATAATGTAAAGCTGATGGCATTTTTATGTAATCAAACACGTTTTCAACACGTAATTATTTAAATCTTTACGAAACACAACGTTTTGAACTATTTTTTTTATAATTAATTGATGTCCATTGGAGGTAACGTTTACTCTAGTCCCTTTGAAACTGGAACTACTTTGTGTTTAATAACGAAGAAGTTACTTCCTGTTCAACGTCTGTCTCGTTATAACTTTTTTGGTGTGTTTCTGAGCGCTGTCCCTTTGGCACAGCAAGGGTGCAGGCTGGTCAACCACAACCTACCCCTCGAGTCACACCCTTCAAACAATAGCACTGCCTACCACAAGGAACTAGAAAGCGTGCCGAGTTTGTTATTCACAAGGATGTAGCATCAGTCTCTTGAGTGAAGAGAAGTATTCAGTTCCGGAATGCCGTGTCACTATCTGTGCCAGTGACATAGCGTAAAAAGTATCTATAACCCTGGTATCTGCAATGTATAAAACTCTTGGAGTAGATGAAACATGGAAGGTCAGCCAAGGTAACCTTCGATTCTCCCTGACAGAAGGGACAGAAGGCAGATGCTTTTTTCCCTTTACGCTGACCGATTGGTCTTTTGGTCGGGTTATAAGACTCAGGAAACACGTTAGGACCCATAAACCGCCTCGCGCGTACGAACAAGGTGACAACCCTTGGCTCTTATAACAATGGAACTATCAATTTCTAGCATTCTAGTCGAGATTCAAAAGCCAATTTTTAAGGGGGGGGCGATCATGATGGTGGCCGGTGACTGCAACGAGCCCCGTACTGTGAATCAGAGATATTCCTTTCAGTGGCAGTTAATTATGGAAATATACTATAAGTTCTGACTTCGTGACACTGATGACCAGCGCATAACAGTTTCGCAAACCTCATGAATGAGGCGAGAGATATGGGCGGCTTTTAACAACACCCCGGCCTACAGTATCGTCCCGTTGTCCCGCCACGAAAATGCGTGTGATCTCGGCGGTAAGGTAAAAGTTCCGGGAGCCAATACGTTAAGGAAACGTTGCACTAACATTTCTGTAAGCCATATATATGGTTAGTTCCATAAGTGAAGATATAGGATTATAGTACTAACCTTCGGTATATAAACGTAAATATTATATTACAAAATCACCAGTCACTGACATGCCATAACTTTTTTGAAAGAGCATGTTTTTGTCAACGAGCCGCCGACATCTATAATGCGCGTACTCGTCGGGCTGACACCCTACGTGCGGCGATCTGACCTTTTTTTAATTACCGTAATGTATAACACTAAAAAAACACATTTAAAACAGTTAAAACGTTTATCTGGTCGTATGAGTGCCTCTTATTGTATCTCTAATGCGGCAAGGCCATATTTTTCATCTCGGCTCAGCGAACTAAGGAATTGAAGGATGATTTGGAAACTACGAGGGTACCTAATTCTGCAGTCCACAACTAAGTTTATATTCAATGTGTTGAAAGGATAGCACGTCATTATTGCTGTATTTTTTTAGTTTTCTCTCTCTATCGTTGAAACCTTAGAGCTTTTAAGAGAAAGGTGATTAGGTGACTTTTGACAGCACGAACAAAAGCATCAGGCCTAAACTTTAATTTATTTTCTTTTGAGTTCACTGTCACACATTTAGTCAGAAATGTCGTCAATAACGTGCCAGTAAAGCACCCCCCCCCAAAGGAAAATTTGGAATTTATTTTCAACCATGACCAAAATTGATCTCAGAATAAAGGGAGATTTGTGAAAAAGAATTCGCTATCTTTACCACAATACCTAAAGTAAGGCTTCCAATGTTAGATTTTTGCCATTAATTCCGATAGAAAGAGAACTAGGTGATTTTTTACAGCATGAACAAAAGCATCAGGCCTACACTAAAATTTGTGTCTATACTAAACAGTTTTCTAGAATTTGTGAACAAAGTTAAGAACCAAGGGATGTATGTATAGGAACTTTGCTCCTTGTCACAGAATAAATGAGTGTAATTAATTAATTCTGTGCCTTCTCATTTATTTGAAAAATTCCATAGCCTCTATGTTAAGTGCTTTCATCCATCTATGTATATGTTACAAAATCTGTTTATATTTTTTCTAGAGAAACTGCTAAATTAACCTCGTTTTGCACCTTGAAATCAAAAATTTTCTGTCCCCCCCCCCCCTTTCCGTTAAGTGGGATGGGTGAATGTTGCTCCCTTCGATTTTTTTCAAACTGAAAGCGTGGCTACGCCACTGTACGAAATAAATGACGACGTAAAACATTTTGCGCCGTTGTTAAACGTTGGGCAATTGTTTTCTCTTTCAGTTCAATAGTTTTAGAACATTTTATATCTGTGCAACAGTCTGTCGGTGCACTATCAGTCATCACTCGCTTTTACAATAGTTCAATGCTATATTGCATTTTGCTGTTTATGGCTCTGGGTCCATCATTTAGCTGCTTGACTAAAAAAATGTTTTAACACAAACGATTGTGCAGGGCATAAAATTGCTATGTAACTTTGTTACGAGCTGCTTTTACTGTTTTGTTTTTTCGATCAAACATGCAGAGAAAATGACGTAAGCACGTAAGAAACAAATTTTGCTAGAAGTAGCAACGTAAACGCACGAATGAAACGGGTTGTAATTTTAATTGAGCCAATAACTAAGCACAGTGCGAAATAACATTATAAATTAGCATTGCTGTACATTGAGAGTTTTGTGATTTCTCCTCAATGGACAAACTACAAGTTTTTCTCTCAGCGTTGTAGTCAAAGAATTGTTATCCATTTTCGCCCAACAGAAATCAGGACAGCGCCAATTTGAAATTTTGAAGGTCCTATATGTGAACATTGTGCTCGCCCTGCTTATGTTCACAAGAAAAATCCGTGATACTTTGAGGCACATGTACCTAAGATGCACGGTCAGAAATATCTATTGTTGTTCAACTTTACCAAGCAATACACGTATCCCCAGTCAGTCAACTGGAAGTCCTGAATCAAGTTTCCGCAGTTACATACCAAATATCTGTGCGTTCACACTTTCAAATATCTATGTATTGTTATACCTACAACTGACATAAAGAACATTTTTGAAGCAGACAGAAATGTTCTTCGACGTCTAATAGAGGTTTAATGAAGCCCAAGCCCGAGTGTGTATCGGGCGTGTGTTAAGTAGCGAATAGCCCAGACCCGAGGAACACACGGGCTTGCATATTAAAATTCATACACTTGAATTAACGTCGTCGAATCAAACCAAAACTATTCACTCCTCTCTTTTAGAGTTTTTACTTTTGCAGCGTGCTTATATTTCAGAATTTAGTCACAAATAATGGCATATTAATAACACTAATAGGTTATGTGGCGAACGACCCAGACCCGACACACACTCGGGCTCATGTTTCAAAGGCTGAATCTATCTAACACAACTTGTCATATGAGTGTCGTAAAGCACGGAGTAATATTTACGCGGTAAACTTAATACGGAGAACATATTTTATCAATAAAAGTGCTGTTATCTTCCGTTTTTTATGGAACTACTTGTCCACGAAAATTAAATTTCTTTGCGACTTTTTTATCCGCGTCTCTACAAGACGTACACTGTAGTCTGCTGCGATCTCGTGTTACTTTTGAACTGAACAGTAGATGTTCCTTTATCCTGCTCTGTAATACAGAATTCCAACGAGTTTTAGTAGCATTCCCAAATGATGGTTTATTTTCTGTAATGAATGATGGATGAAAATAATAGTGCAGTTAAATCAGCGGAATTTATTTACGATTCTGGTTCTGATGGAGAGGTAGAAGATGATAATTCAGATATTGACCCAGACTTTCATCCTAATAGCAGTGACGAATGTAAGCTATTTATATTTATTTCTACTAAGAAAATAACACTAAACTTTTTAAGATGCTACGTGTTCAAGTAAATCATGTTTTCATTCACGTAGGAATTAATTGATTAGGCATATGAAATCACTTTTCGTATTAAATATTCTTTACCCCGAAATTCTAGGAATGTAATAAATTTTTCCCAACAATATAGTACATCATGGGTATTTTGCATATACCCGACTCGGTTTATTTCGTCTCATGCAGTAGATAATCCAGCCAGTGAGCTTACGCAAAAAAACTTTGAACACAAAATTTTTGAATACTATAAAATATTACCGCATTGCAGATTTTTGCAACAAACAAAATCATTGTTAGTATCAAGTTTCGATGCAACGACCATCGCAAATAATTTTTTTTCTTCTACTGAACATGGATACTCATTCATTACTAGCACCAGGCTTATTATTATTATTATTTCCAAGTATACAATTATAAAATAACGTCGCCTTATAATTTTCTTTGTAGAAAATGAAAACGACACCATTGTCGAGCCTTATATTCCAGGCTCGTCTGGCACAAATCAGCAAAAAAAAACACAGTACAGAAGCAGGTACTGTCACTGATACCGAGATGGGGTGGACATCCGTTGATACTCCAACCCCACTGCCAACATTTGAGGAACGCAGTGGTGTCTCTGCACCGATTGATGAAACTTCTACACCTCTTGACAGGTTCTTGATTTTCTTTCCAACAACCATAGTAAAGCTCATCTTCAATTGTTGATAGACTAAGGCGTGCAAATAAATTGAAACAAAGTAGCATCTGGAACTCTTGGGTACCCGTGAAACTGCAAGAAATATATTTATTTTTTGCAGTTGTAATTCATACGTGTCTTGTAAAAAAACACGATTACGAAACTACTGGTCAAAGTCTCCATCCACATCAACTCAGTTTGCCCCATCCATCATGAACCGCAACCGTGTCACTTCTATTTTAGCCAATCTTCACATAAATGACAGTAAAACCAATGTACCCCGAAATGAAGTTGGCCATGATCCCTTACACAAAATCCGGCCTTATTTTAATCACCTTTGTAAAGCTTTCTCAGGCAGTTTCATTCCATACAGCAATTTTACTGTGGATGAAGGCGTGTGCGGATTTACAGGGCGTATCATATTTCATGTATACAAGAAAAACAAACCTGAAAAATATGGTATAAAATTATTTGTGGTTTGTTATACTTGTACAGGCTAAGTGCTAAAAATGGAGGTCTACACTGGGAAAGGTCTTGAAGATAATAGTGTTCTTGAACTTTTGAATATACTTTTATCTGATTTCTTGGACAAGGGCTATATTGTGTATATGGATAGAAACTACAGTTCGCCTGTTGTATTTGACTATCTCTGGCAGCGAAAAACTAAAGCAGTAGGTTCGTGCGTGCCAAATAGAAGAGAACTCCGAAAGCATACCATTGTAAAAAAATAAACTATAAATGGTTTATGTGAGAAGAAATCATTTGATTTATATAAAATGGAAAGGCACCAGAGATGTTTTAGTTTTCTCCACAGCTCATCAAGCAACATGCACTGAGAAAGTAGTTCGAACAGAGCAAGGACCACAGACCAAAACAAAACCTGGCGCCATACTGGACTACAATATTTACAAAACGGGAGTAGACAGAAATGAACAGCTAAGAGCATACTACCTATTCAAACGCAAAAATGGTTTTTCCACTTCTTTGTAATGTCTATTGTAAACGCTTTCATTTTATATAAGGAGACCCGAAGTGCTGACGACAAAAAACGCTGCCATCTTTCAGCATTCATGCAAGATTTGGAAGAAGAATTGGTCGAAAAAGATGGAGAAGAAAACGAAAACTCTTCGGCCAGTCCTTCGAATACCTACAGACTTACAGGGAGGCACTTTCGTGACAAAATTCCACAGACAGAAAAAAAAAATCTCGGCCAACACGAATCTGCAAAGTGTGTTCAGAGAAAGGCAAAGTAGAAACGGGAAAAGCAACAAGACGAGAAACGTGCTGATGGTGTTCTGAGTGTCAGGTGGCATTGTGTATTCCAAATTGCTTTAGGCTTTACCACACCAAGAGCAATTATGTCAAATAAATAAATTGACTTCTTGAATGTGTCGCTTTCAGGTGGTTTGGGAAGGGATGTTGAATAATGTTATATGTTTTACTAGGATTTCTTGTATGAGTGTTTTATGTGCATACATATAATGCAGTAACAATGATATTACAGTGCATTTTGTCGTGTATATAAGTACTTTCCATTGTAAAAATTGTATTGCACATTTTCATGTAACAATATTATTAGGTAAGTTTTTACCTTACCTATTCGGAGGTTGGTACTGTTTGCACACTAAATCATGCCATTACATTTAGGAATGGATGCAATTTCAGTGCAAGTTTTTTTAGGTTACAGAAATAATTATTTAGACTTTATAAAACCATAAGGTTCATTTACATTGAATATATTTTTGTGCAATTTTTTGTACGTTCATAAAGATTTAGAGAGTGTTTGTTTTGTTATCCTTGTGTGATTACATTTACTGACCCACTATTGGTGCTTGAGTATTTTAGGTCATGTGAATACTTTCAGATGTAAAAAATGACATGTGGTGTGTCACTACAGTTAGAAAGTGTGGAACCTTCCAGCCAGCAACTAAATGATTTCATATAATGAGGATATTTTAGTTCAGAATTATTTTGGCAACTAAATATATGTTTACAGTGTAAATATCACCATGTAAAGAAATTTGATTTGGTGTGCTATTCTCTAATTTCAACTACATGCAATGCCTTGATTCACCTACTATAACAACATTTTGCTTGTATAAGTAAATTACTTTTTTGTGACTTAATAGTTAGGTCTTCTAAACGTTTATGTTGGTTTCAGGAGAAAAATGAAAAAAAAATTTCTTACAGCATGACTGACATATCTTTTAAAAAAATTGAGTTCCATCATCATCAAATTTCAAATAAAGTAAAATGTTACGTTGTATTAATTTTAAAGCACAATATTAGCTATATAGCCCTCAAAACGAGTAGTAGGATGGTGAGGTCACTGGTGGGCAGTGGAGAAAGCAGGAATCTGAGAAGCTCAGATAGTTCTGCCAAGCACACATAGGAGTGCCAGTTGTTGAAACCCAGGCGACGGTGGCGATCCCACTGGCGAAGAACTGTAACCTTGGCTGATGTACCTTTTTATAATTATACATGTTCAACGATTTCGCTAGGCAGGTAGAACGAAGGACACTTTTCTTCCATCAGAAACGATCCTAAAACGGTTTTTATATATTCATTTGTCCTAAATTCGTTTGTCCTAAAATCGTTTGTCCGAAGACCGTTAGTCCTATTTTCGTTTGTCCTAAAATGATTTGCCCTAAAATCATTCGTCCTAAAATAATTTGTCCTAAAATCTTTTGTCCTAAAATCGTTTGCCCTAATTTCGTATGTCATAAAATCATTTTTCCTAAAGTAATTTATCCTAATTTCGTTTGTCCTAAAGTCATTTGTCCTAAAAGATGTTTGTCCTAAATTCATTTGTCCTAATTTCGGTTGTCCTAATTTCATTTATCCTAAAATTAAATTTCCGTTTTTAAATTCATTTGTCCTAAAATCGTTTGTCCTAATTTCGTTTATCTTAATGTCATATGTCCTAAACTTCATTTGTCCTAAAATTGTTCGTCCTAAAGTCATTTGTCCTAAAATCGTTTGTCCTAAAGTAATTTATCCTAATTTCGTTTGTCCTAAAGTTGTTTGTCCTAAAATCGTTTCTCGTAAAAGTGTTTGTCCTAAAATTAGGATAAACGATTTTAGAACAAACTATGTGTACCCAGTATTTCATAATAACTAAGCTCAATAGTTTTGTGAACATAAATTACGACAAGACTTCATAGTTTATTTTAAGTCGTTACATTCGTGAGCGTGCGGGTAGCTACCTAATAAACTAAATATTGTAAGATGGTCTCAAATATAGTTCTCTGTAATATAAGTTTTCTGCTACATTTCATTTCATAGGCATGCAGACTCCATTTGTTTTCAGCAAACTCACAACATGATAATGTACTCTCAAAGAAACATTTTTCTTTGTCAGTAATTTTATATTTTAGTTAAAAATTATTGTAGTCAGTAGTATGGTTATACCGATTCTGGGACAGGAGCCGGTGTGTGGAGGCCAGCCGAGTGTGGAGCCCCCCGCCATGTTGTGACGTCACGGCCCCGGCCGCCATGTTGGATGACCTTGACTTTAAATCGTGACCTTGACATTTAACCGTGACCTTGACCATGACCTTGAATGTCATATTACAAAAGTTTTCCAAAATTTCAAAAATTTAAAAAAAATTTTAAAAAATTTAAAAATTTAAACATTTAAAAAAATTACGAAAAATTCCAAAAAATTTTACCTCCATCTTGTTCCCGGACAGCATCTTGTTTTCGACCGCCATCTTGGTGTTTCTTCCGAAAATTTTTCGATTTTGCATTCCGTTACAACCCCGCACGTATTTAATAAATAAAATTTTAATAAAAAATTTTTAATAAAAACTTTTTAATAAAAAACTATTTAATAAAAAATCTTTTTATATGACAATTATTTAATTAAATCAACTACCGAAATGTCTTACCCGGACGAGCTCCATCGACACAAAGACACCCCCCACCACTTTTTACATGAATATATAAATTTATCCCCCCCTCTCCCTGCCACTAACCAGCAAGTATTGTAATTGGCCGCTAGTCACGTGGTGAATTTCCCCCAATTTCCCCTCTCATCGACACTCGTGTTATAACCCGCCCAAACTACTACACCTCTCCGCCCCCCCTCTCCCAACTTTACCAAAACTTTTTTACACGTCGACTAAACATTATTTCCTTTATAATTCTCACTACACAGCATGTCACCAATGTCTTCACATAGCAGCTGGACGACTGTAAGTAGTAACAACCATCGATTGAGGCTACATATTGATCATCAATTTTAAAATTAATAGATTTTCTTAAATATATTAATAATAATTTCAAAACTTTATTTGAATACCAATAATGAATACAATTTAAACATGACTTATTTCTTAGATGTATCCGATCGATTCCCAATAAAATCAATCAATTATTAAAAAAACTTTTTTAATTAATATTTTTTATTATAACTGAACGGACTTTATTTCCTACAGAAAGAACTTCATCGTCTACACTCACACTTCTTCCAAATTAGCTATATTTATTTAAATTTCCGTTACAATCAATCATTCGTTTTAAAAACAATAAATTTTTCTGGTCAGTTACATATGCCAGACTCTTCGGCTACTTTTGATCATGGTGTACACAACTACATCGAAGAAACGGACGTACAATTTCATATTCATACTACTTATGCTAATCACGCCACCCCTACGCCCTCGCACCTACCATCGAATACCCCCTCAAAACTCTACATTCACTGTCAAACTATCCTGTCATGCCTGTCCGAACTGTTCATTACACATTCCTACAATACATATACGCGCGTAAGACTTTCTCTATTCGTAGCGAGCAGTTACATACACACGACATCAAGCAGCCATCCAAATACCATCATCCAATCACATATCACTGGCCTTCTTCCATACCAGAACAGCAACTTCAGTTTCATATATTAACATTTTTTATTGTGTCTTTACTTTTTACACGAAAAAAGTATTTAAATCATAATAGTTATACTCTTCCAACACTCAAATTAATTAAACTATTTTTCCCCAGTCATTTAATTTTATTTACATATAGTCTATAATCAACTACTTATAAAATAAACACCGCTTACCTTGAAAATATATTCAGTCTTCATTTTAAAATAATCACAGTCATGTTCATATAATGCCTGATTAAGAATCAAAAACCATAGTTTTGTTCTCACCAACTTCATGTCGTCACATTGCCAACTAAGGCGTTGTAACAGAAGCATCATCTATGCCTCGTTGATCCAGTCACATACATTGCTAGTTTAAACAAGGAAGTCGGATGCGCTGTCATAGTCATTGTCATGGCGGCAGTGGTAGTTATCACCGGCGAAGATATCGCCAACAGAGGTGAAGCTACCGCAGTGCTAGTCGAAGTTGTTCATCACGAGCTCACATCTCATCAAAACTTATTCACTGATGTAGCTAATATGCTGCTTCACTGCTACCATGCCCACTAGTTACAGGTAACATCGAACACATGTTTATTTCCGAAGTGAGTTGTGGTCATAGGTAAGTTACGTCGCTTATAACCTGACACAAACATCTCTTATTCATCCAATTTAACAAATGTCATGCAGTGGTACGTGCTTCGTCCTGTTCGCTTTCCTACAATGTGTGTCTTAATACGGTACTGGTTTAGTGTAATAGCACTCCAACCATACATTTTATTTCTTAACTCAGTGATTTTCCAAATCTTCTCAAGGTTATCGATCCAAATTTTCTTTCATACTATGATGAAATGTACGTAAGAATTTGCTGAGTTCATTGCAAAATATGTCTTCAGACTACCTCAGAAAGCCAACCTTTTCAGTACAATTACAATTTTGTTATAAATATCTGTAACATGTACAACCGTAGATGCTTTAGCATCTCAACTTTTAACATGTTCATCGTTATCATCTCGTCATATTCTTAATTGACTGATAGACGTATTAATACTCCTGAACTCGCGCCCGCACTTCTACGCCCATAAACCAAACAGTCCTTATTCATACATGTTTTTTGTCTTATACCACCTACCCTAATATGTCAACATGTACTGTAAATCATGTCACAGAATCAACATGGGTATCTTGAAATCATTGACAAATATTCCAGGCTGTTCACATACGAAACAAAAGTTAATGATGGCTTCACCATTAACACATCATTTGTAGTAGGTTCAATTTTCTCCTAAGTTCATTCCATCATCGAATCTTGTCGCTTTCCAGGGCATATGTCGTGACCTGTACTTATATGCTATACGTACATACAGTCTACAGCTCTTTCAACATCAATATGCTGTACGACACCTGTTTGTATTACATTTACTTATTCCTAGTCTCCATACAGCGTATCCACACGCAAATGTCTTGTAGCACTGTTGTCTAGAAGGTGTTGACGTCGATTCTCACAAAGTTAAACACGTAACGGTTACAATTTACTTAAATGACGACTTATAGCTATAGAGAAGAGACCTTATCAAATACAAACCCGTATGCCGTTTCAAGTTGCAGCTTTGACAAATTCAGATATCCTAGATTTCTCACTGGTACGTACTACGAATAATACTTTAAAGTCATCCGACTTCACGCACACATAAATACATACTTGCAGTAAGAACACTCACCAATATTTTCCATCCTCACTGTAAGTGATGTCACCGCTTCACTATTGAAATATCTCCTTTCCCGACTACTGCTATTCGTATATTTACTTCAGTTATTAATATAAATGTTATCCTTTTATCTTATATACAGTCCCGCAAACATGTTTGTTACGAATTTTCATGTTTTATTTTCAAGTGTATTCATATATACATTTCAAATTTCTTTGCTAGCACAAAAATAATATCGTTTGATAGATAAAGGAAAGCAACCCTTTGTAGTTCGATGCGAAACGTGTATGTAAAATACATTATATACTAATAAGTGAGATTAAAAATTATTATGTGTAAAGTTGCAGGTCTTTTCTTCATTCACTTTCGTACATAGTATGGAAATTTGAAACCAATTTAATTATTTCATATCTTTAAGAGTTTCTTCCATATGTATTACAGTTCGCTACGTCTTTATTTCCTTTCAAGTTCCTATCTCACAGCCAGACTAAAACCTAACCAATTTTCCAGCGCTAAAGACTTCGATGTTTGTCGCTGACCAAAATCTCTCTCTCTCTCTCTCTCTCTCTCTCTCATCCTGATCATTCTTAACGATACCATATGTAAAAAATTATATAAACCTACTTACAATAACCAATAATGTATAACTAATATACAGAACAGGTATTTCGACTTTCCTCGTCTTAACTATACTCTATCCCTCCTTTCTACCCTACATATCGTAGTCAGACAAAAAAATAACTTTCATGAAACTAATTACAATACAACAAAAAACGTAAGAATAGTCATCAGTATTTTTTCTATTTAAACATAACTATGTTTCTTTTTAACCTTGCACATTAATACCAGAGTCCATCATATTTCTAACCACCAAGAATTACAAAAGTACTTCCAAAATACGATTTTTATTGTTATTTAATTTGTGAAGGTGAAAATCTGCGAAAAAAAAATATTTTTAAAAGAGACTTACACGCGTATTTGATTATTTTCAATAACATCTCATTAAAAAAAATTCAGAATGAGCAAATTAAAGTACATTTACTATATTCGCGTGCAGGCTGCTGGAAGCGTGTTTGCTAGAGAGACAGAGACTGATCACACGACGCCACTGGCCGGTAAGATGTCAGGTTGTCTAGGAAGGGAAGAGGCCGGCGCAGCGTGCACGTGCCGACACACTCACAGAGCTACTTGCAAGCCAGTTAAATATTTCTAGTGGAGAATATTGAAACTTATAACTTTGTGACTTTACAAGTCTATATTATACAAACGGTTACATGGCTTTGAAATACACATACACTGTAGAATTTCTTTTTAAATTCTGAACAAGTAATGTGCAAATTTTTCTGATGCGCCCACGGAGGTTCGAACCAATATCCCCCTTAGTAAAAATCATGTTTTATATATTTTGAAAAATTAAGCTTAATATGACTCATGGTCGGGCACATACTATAAACTGATCAAAGCTTTCTGCCCCGTCCCATATGTTGGGCTCAGTCTTTTGTCATCTCTAAAAATCCAAACTTGTCTTTTTAGCTAACTTGTCTTCAAATGCTACAAAAGTCTTGTCTGTGTTAAGAATATCATCGCACACTTATACCAATGTCACGAAAACCGTTGTATTTCATACAGCATAAGACATTTTCCTACTGCGAAGTCTTTTCTTATTCACAAGTTCAATAATTTTGTTTTTAACTTACCTTCCCTTATATAACTGTCATTGTTATTCTTAATTATTTTTATTACCTACATATTCACCTTCAACACGTGTTTCGCTTTTGGACATGGAAAACATTTAAAAAAATATACGAAGCGTTAAAGAACACATCTATAATTAAGTTTCTGCTCGAAATCATGTAGAACTAACATACCTTCCATACAGTTACCAGTACACATAGCCACATTACCTATCTATAGCTTCGTTTTCAATCTTTCATGTAACCACACACACCTATCAGTCAAATATTACGTACTATCTATCTATCCTACTGTTAAGCGCTACCTAGCCCCTTAACGATGCATCAATTGTAATATTCGTTTACCTATTAAATTATCTATATAGGTCAAAGCTACAAACAGCTTATAATTTTAGATTTGAATGCATCAAAACAACCATACTTCTTAAATCCATACATAACATATACTTCAATATTATCTCAGCATTCATTAACTAACCGAGGCAGGTCACTTAATAAACTATTCATTACTTTACGTTAAGTAAAAATCAACACATATTTTCAATGTTAAATCGAAAAAACCATACCACATGAATATATAAACTGCACCTTTCAAAAACATAACCTAACACAACCAAAAGCCGTCCCTCTTATACCAGATATCAATAGCTGGCATATGCTACATACGGTATCATCTTCAGTACATTCATTTCAGTCTAAACATAGCCGATATTATTTACTAGCTAAACTTTTTTAAGGCGTACAAACCTACATTTCGTTCTCATCCATCAAACAAAACTCGATTTTCATCTAGACAAACGCACCTTCATTACTCACTTGTACTACACCAGTCATATTACTCAGTCAGACAATACACACAAAACTCCATTGGAACATACTATTAAAACACATGCAAAAGTCAATGAGATATACCTCAAACCAAATCATTCTCCATGTAACATTTGATCATTTATTTCCGAAGTCACGTAATTACTATGAACGTGTCCAATTTTTGTACCTGAATTCCTGTCTATACTAGACAAACGCACATAATATAGCACTTGGTTTTTATAAATAACAGTCATAATAATTTTTCCATAATACTGAACATTCCATGACTTAGAATCATTACACTAAGTAAAATCTGATGCTTTCAAGGTACTCAGTCGTAACCTAACGAACATATAATATATTCTGAAGGTCCGATCAGTTACTTATGTCAGTTAAAGTACTCAAATAATTTTTCTCACG
>PNEQ01099289.1:16040-33719 GCA_003012365.1 Medauroidea extradentata | reverse complement strand
TATTTAGTCATATCAACTTATTCTCGGTCTAAATAAGAGACTGCGTTTTGAATCTCGTAGACATATGTCAAATTGCTTTGAAATAATCGGTACCTATGCTTAGAAACTGACAAGAGGTCGTGTCTATGCTTAAAAACTGAAATAGGACACAATAAAGCATTACATGCATGCGTGCGTGCGGGAAAAATCTCTTAATTTGTTTTAAACTTACTATGCATAGCTAAATAACTGTGTTTTAAGACCTAACTATGCCTTAGGAAAATATTTATATAACAATTACAACATCTATGCTATAAGAAATAATTTAAATAAAATCGTATTAAGTAACTATGCTAGACGGAATTATTAATAAAGGAAAACAATTTTTTATAAAAATTTTTAAAAGAATTCTATGACATAAGAATTTAATTTTTCATAAAATTGTATTAGCATATTAAATTAAATCTAATGTTTTATGTACTACGAAAAGTTATTTTTATGTATACCACATTTAAACTGTCTCCATCACCAATGCATCCGTAGCTCAGTCGACTAGGGCGCACGTCAATCTTACTGACACAAAGGTTGCAAGATCGAATCCCACACCCGGCGAATAAAAATTTTAACTTGATAAAAAAAAAATTAAATCATAAGGACCATTATCCCATATACAAACAAAGCAACTTCGCCCTAACAGCAACAGCGACAGCGACACTAACGCAATCTAGCAGATAACTATGTTAACAAACATGGCGACACTAGCGCCGCCTAGCAGACGACGGAGAAAACAAACATGGCGACACTAGCGCCACCTAGCCGACAACGGAGAAAACAAATATGGCGACTGCAGCGCTGCCTAGCAGCCAACGATGGAATCATGACGTCACGAGCAGAAGACGAAAAAAAATGTGACGTCACAAGCAGACGACGTAAACAAACATGGCGGCTGCGTAGCAGATGACGTAAGACAAGTGAGAATCGAAAAAATCTAAATTCAAAAATCAAATTTGAAAAATCAAAAATTAAATTCGGAAAATCCAAAAAACCAAATTCGGAAAATCCAAATTTGGAAAATCCAAAAACCAAAAACAAGATGGCGGACTGTGACGTCAAACAAGATGGCGGACTGTGACGTAATCCAAGATGGCGGCCAGTGACGTCACGGCGGCCATGTTGATTGCGTCATCAGCGGCACCACAGCACCACAGCCAGCAGCCGTTGTCCTGGAACCTACATTATCTTACTACTGATATTATTACACATAAATCCTACATAAGATTTAAGGCATTTCTACTGTGTAAAATTAATTTCCTGAAACTCTGTATGTAGCAATCTTTAGACATCTTACATATTTATCCATCTACCACACCAACCACAAAAAAAATGTTAATTGATAAATATTATCATTTTTTCAGAAGTTCATCATTAGATCCTACTTTCACAGTAATCACAAAACTTTTGTATTAATTAATTTATTTATGGTTTCGTTAAAGTTGTTATCACATGGACGGTTAGGAATACGACCTCTCTTATACTTGTAATATTTGTGTTGTATAAAATGAACGCTACAGTGTCTTAACTTACCCTTGTCCGTACACATAAACAGAATTAGTATGGACATATCTCTACAAGAGAAATAGTCTCTAATAAAATGCATTAACTCGAAATCAGTACTTCCATTTGTAGCGTGAAGCCGTTCATATATAAATATTAAAGAAAACCACAGTGTTAACTTCGCCGCATTAGCCATTGTGGTGCAATGGAACTGGTGCAAAGACGGTGAAGCTTCCCTTTATATATCTTCCCCACAAGGTCAGTACATCAGAGTAGGTTTTCAACATGTGTGATGAAAAATACATTACTTCCTTCCTTTGAACGTCAAGGCAGTGTTCACGTATTCTACCAGTGATTTAGTAAATAAAGGACTAGAATTTTTTATATTTGAACACAGCATCTGTAACTTTGTTTTCCCTGAAGTGTACATAAAAATGTTTACACTACAAAGATAGTTGAACTAAATTTTTGTAATGCAGTTTACAAAAAATTCACAGAACAATTTTGATACTTAAAGACATGCAAATACAATCAAGTTTTCTGTTGACAACGAAATATAGATGTGTCTATGTGTGTGTATACACACATACATACATAAAAATATATATACATATACATATATTTGCAAAATCTTTGCGAATAAATGACTCAGTTGCCAAACAGTCAGAAGCAACAGCCAAGTAAATTAAATAACTATGTTAGATATTTTAAAAAACTATGGGTAACTGCTGATGTTTCACACTTATTAGTTTATTTGGTTGTATTACATTACAGTCTCAAAGTTTGAAGCAATAACGTAGATACGTTTATTTATAGTATGTGAATTCCTTAGAAATAAGTGCATTTCCAACAACCGTTCAATCTATAAAATTTCACGTCCAACATTTTCAATCCTAACGAAAAGGAAGCTAACGAGGCAACTAAAATAATTATGTTATTTCAGGGATACGCTACTGTTCAAAGCAGTTATCAGTTATTATGTACGAGTAAAAAAATCTATTATATGAGAAGTTTTACCTAACGCCAGTGTTTCAAGGGCATTACAAAAATTTTTATTTATGGTTGACACAACATGTGATATTTTTAAAGTAAAACGTGCCGCAATTTTTAAAGGTGTTTAGACGTCACCATCTGCAAAGTAAAAAAGCATAGAAAATTTACTTGGCAGTTCTGAGGTAATATTCAGAAATTTAAATGTATCGGATTTTCTTTTACATAAATTGTTCAGTTATAGCCCAGAACAGTTAAATTTGCGTACACAACATTCAAAAATTAACAAACACGCAATGAAAGTTATCGCACACGCGCAGAACTTTCTGCGTATCTTGTAAACTAAAGTTCAATAGAAACGAAACAAGACGCATAATAAAACACGGACAAGCGTAACACATGTTTCATAAGTACATTGTTCAAAAACCCTCAGTGATGTAGTGGTTAGCATGCTGAGACACTGATATTAGCTTTTTTGTTCGATTTCAGATCCCACCGTTAATTTAATGTCATTAATTAGGTTCTGCGTAATTTTTAAAATAACAATAAAGTTACAATGAAAAATCAAACTTGGTACTAAATGTCAACAGCACTGACAACTGTTAACTGAACTTTTCACGTTTTCTGTCACAGCTGTTGACATATTTTATCTTTAAATAACTGAGAGGTATGTATTGCTGCTAACCTTTCATTAAATTTTGATCTTTCATTTTCCAGATGCCGCAGTCGGTCAGCTGAAGTCCCTGATGCCTGAAGACGGGAACAGACAGCAGTTCCGTAAACGTAGCTTCTGTTTTCATTAAATGAAACTACCGTATTTTTGTCTGCTTTCTCTTAGTTGTGCCTATTGTGCAGACATCAACCCGAGTTTTCTTACTGTTATTGAATAATGCAATATGCTATACCTACTGCCATAAAGACCCTCAATACTTTAAACTTGAAAGTTAATTCAATGTTAAGAGGTGCAAGCCTCATAAATATAGCTCTATTTATTACACTCGTTATTGCTTTATAATTAAACTGCTAGTTTATCCCAAAGGAGCTAACAAGTAGCGTATAAGAAAAGTCGTTTGTAAAGTAACTGGCAAAACCGGATTACTTTGAACAAAGAGCAATGCTATCGGAACTTGTTCGAAGCGTTGTAAAAAGCGGCTCAGTAGTTGAACACGTTATAATGAAGCAGGGGCGATTGCACAATCGTAACGAGTAAAGTCTGAGGCATCTCTGAGAGAAATGTGAAGAATTTTCACTGCAAAGACGAAAAGTGAGGGAAATCTTAGCGCAAACTGAGGATTTCTTAGGGAGTCTTCATACCTTCCTTGAGATTTCGTCAGGCTGCAAATCAATCACGGCGGCCGTAAATAGAGGTTAGAATGCCACATGGGGGAGAATAATATCCTCATTTTGAAACTCTTTGTGATATTTTAGAGGAGGAACATTGCCATGTTGTAAACGAAAGATCGCGCTGGCATCTACGAGATAGTTTATGTTCGTTGTACATTTTATGTCGTGTTTTTAGTGACTCTTTTGTTTCCAAATAAAATGGTTACGAGACTATTTTTAAACCAAATGGACGACGTAATTTTATAATTTTCATTTATAATTTTTTTAAACTCAACAGTATGCGAAACACTAAGTATACGTATTACCAAACGCAGTTATGTAAGTTATGTATGTTATAAATGAAAATAATATACGTTTTAGTTGCATTCACAAGTCAGTATGCAGAGAATTTAATTTTTCTAGCAAATGCTGTGGTAACACTTCACCTTAACTGAGAAACCTTAATATTTTGAATGTGCCAAGAAAACGAAAAATCCTCAGTTTTATTTAAGTTCTCCTTACTTTAACATTTCCCTCAAAGATTTACTCACGTACCTCTGCAATCGACCCATAGTTGTGGGTCTCATGTAACTGCTACCGAGACCCTAAACTAATTTACATTTTTCGTCCCGTTTGAGTGACTAAATTTTTTTAATAATGAAACTAATATAAGGTTTTACTTACCGTTTATGATAACAACAGTCACTGTCGAGTAAGTTAATTTTAAAACAGAGAAATTAAGGGTATAATGACAAGATAATAATAAACATAAGTTACTGGTAAGAACACATGGCTTACAGACAAAAATATTTATAAATTCATAATTTATGTCTAATAATTTTTACTAAATAAAAGTTGACCTTTGACTAAGTTTTACCTACTAGATACTAAAAGGCCAACATACAGTAGTAAAAAGAAAAATTTCCAGCAAAATATTTAACACAATCGGTATTGAATTAAATTTGCAAACTGCAATACGGACGCATGCACCTCAAATGTGAATACGACTAAGACCAACCTCTGTTAAAAAAAAAGTAAGATCGTGTTGAAACAAATTAAAATACCTTATTTCTGTAACATAGTTACAAACGCAATGGAAAGCCACATTTTGACCGAATAATATCGACGATTTTATATTAAGGACTACAAGACGTAGACTGTATATGAATTTGGGTATCAATGTTAACATGGATGTGGATCTTGATCTGTGTCTGGATGTTATAGTAACATTAAACTAACAGTTTAGTACGGTATATTTGCCGATGCTGACAGTGCGATGCCATTGCAGACAATATTTTTCAAGAAGGAGAATAGGTATTACATGGGAAAGAGCTGTGTGTAGACCTAATATTCGCTATAGTATAATCTAATGTTGAAAACGGAAATAATCTGATCACTTTAGACCTAAACAAATACTAGGTTGATAAAATGTTATCTGTGTCTGATATGCTTAGCTTTCTCGTGCGTCCAAGTCTGTTGGCGCAACGGTAACGCGTTGAAGTTACATTTACAATGAACTCGGAAGATTCCTGGCTCTAGCTAACTTGATATTTTTACATTTTCTCAAAATCACCTCTTCCCCAATCAAAACAACCTGTATATGTCTTCGTTACAGCTGAACAGGACCCATCACACATGCAGAGGTGATTGTCGCCGCCATGTCGACTAGCTAGCACGAGTGTGCAGGATGCGGGAACAAAAAATAAAGTAGACTAAACGTCTCGTCGTCAGTGACGTCATTAAAGGCGTATACACACAACATGGCCCAAAAACTGTAACTAAGAGAGGAATCGGCCATGGCCATTGTTAAGGAGCTGTTTCAGTATTTACCTGGAGTGATGTTGGTTGGTTTTTAAGATATACAACACAGAGGTCATTAGTAAGATTGTAAAACTGCAAGTTTAGAACAAATACATATCAGATATTGGGTGATGGTCATGGATGCTGTCCACCATTTTTTTTAATAGTACGCTTTCCTGGGGTCGAAGATCGGACCTTTTGCATGCAAGTTCCTTTTTTATAGATAATGTTCATTAAGTCTATGTACTTAATTTTTTATATATATTTTTGAAGAATTAGTAAAGTTAGTTTTGGAAAATCAATAAGGTGGGTTGATTTGACAAGCAATTAAAGCAATCCCCAAAGATTGTTTAGTAGCGTGCTCACAAATAATTAAAAATGAATTAAAAACAATTATTAGTAAAACACAGCGATCAATTTCGAGATGGCAGACGATATCGTCTTGTTAGCAAAACAATTTAATGCTCCTGAAAAATGTCTTGAAAGGGACAGGCTCTTTTGGTGGGCCGGGTGTGGTACATTTTTGCAAATTTTAGAAAACAAATCAGTTTTGCTGATGCCAGAGTGAAATATGAAATCATACTTAATAAAGCAACGTGAAACTTCTGAACACGTGTAGGCTGGATGTTAGTTTCAATTATTTAAAATGGAAATATACTATAAAAATGTATCATACAAAAAGGTAAACGAGACAGCATGAGGAACAGGGCCAAGTGAGGAAAATTAGTGGATTTGGATAGTTCGGAAAATTTTTTAGAGATATTAAGCAAATTACAAAGAATTAGGGAGAATATAGAATTTTTCCAGAAAACACAGGACACTGGGAGAAATCAAGTGGGAGGGAGGCTGTGATGTCAGAACAAGCTGGACATTCCACATAGGGATGCCAAGAAACTACTTTGGACTCCTGTGCGAGATCTTAATACGCTACTCATGTGACTCGTGTTTTTGTAATTATTGTGTAGCCTACGCTGTACTTTCAGCAATATTTAAAATAATGGTGCTGGAGAAATATTAAATGTATGTTTTGACACTTTTAAAACAAACTATAAACTGTACCTCTGTTCAAATTAACTAGTTTGTTTAAATACTTCGTGAGCCGGGTAATAGCTAATAAATCTGTAATATTAAAACTGCAATTTTTACATGAGCAAAATGTTATTAATTCTGTTACAGAGATTTATATTAACGGCATGTTTGCTGCTTTGTACTGAAGGGTTAATTTTATTCGGACTGCAGTCGCATAATATTACTAAATTCAGTACACTCCTAAAAGGACAATGAGCAAAGATAGACCTATAGGTTTCCCTAAGTATGCGAGGTTGTCTAGTGTGCAACTGCAATATATTGTAGTGAACGTATGTTTGCTGTTGAGCTTCTCATGCATCAACCAAAGTACTTCCGAAAAATTTATTTATGTATTTTTCATTAAATAAGAGAATATTCCCACGCTTGCACACCATTCGGTGTGGTTTGTAAAAAAAAACTCATACGCAAGAACGCAATGATGTTAAGCGCAACACATTGTTCGTTTATAAACTTCGCAACATGTGAGCGTTGCCAGTCTAACACACTGTAGGTGAGATGAGACAGTTTTGCGGCCCTTCTTAAGAGCCGACCAGTAGATAACACATTGGAACTGCATGACTATAAAACATTATTTCATTCTTAAGGTTCCTGCTAATTTGTTATATATACGGATGGTCCTAGTGATTAAAGAAAATTCCCACACACTAGGAAACAAAAACTCAGCAAAAAAAGTAGGAAATCATAGCCTAGAATATATGTTCTGAGTATTTTAAACATTTTCTGAAAACTTGTTATATCAATACAGAATGCAGAAACTCAAGCCAAAAATATAAGAATTTGAAAGTTGACCAACTGTTGTTTTGCGTTCTTGTGTTTGTTGATGGATGGATATACGTAAGGATTCCGTGCGTTCGACGTTTTGCGTCTTCTTGCGTTCTCGCGTCGTTACGGTTTTTATAAACCCGTCCTTAACGCACTTGCCAGTGTCGTCAATATTGTTTCTTAACTTCCGGACTGGGACTGCCGTAACTTATTTTGTCAGGTGTCCTCTACACAGGATAAGGCAAAGTAAAGCAGATGTATCGCGCGAGGTATATTCAGAAGGAAACCAACATTTAGTTAAGGATTTTTAATATATACTAAATACACAATTTACAAGCGAGAGCATATGCTTCGTTAGTAAATATGTACAGCTAACAATGACCACAACAACCATTACACATGTGCTCCGAGGTCTAAATAACCACTCATATTGGGAGTCGTGGTATTTCGTCAAAAACATTCTGCAGAATTTTGGCTAATGTGCAAGGAAAATGTCATTTAGGGATATCTCCTTGAGACGAACAACTGTTTGACAATATGACAATAGGCCATTTTTCTAAATGTCATCAGGAAAAACGTATACATCAAGGAAAAGTAAAATCTTAGACAAAAATTCAGCTATATGGTAAAACACAGTTAGGAAAAGCACAATTACATTTGAGAATACTACTATTGTAAGCAAAATTCTGTTACCAAAAGTGGCTGGTAGTCCTTGGGTGATTCAAGGTCAGCATAGGTCATACAATGTGTTCGTAACAACAGCTAAAATTTTCTATAAATGTCTGAGTGTAAATGAGGAACAGACTTCCAAAATCAGACATGTCTACAAAAACGAAAAAATTAGTTGAACTTATTTTCTGTATATGGTTGGTGAGTTACGCACGAATATATAGCCAGATTTAATTATCAAATTACCTCCCCAGGTTAGAAAATGTGTACTTTTCTTTCAAACCACACATATCCACTGCACCGTAATTTTGCATCCAATACAAGGACAGGGCATTTGCTATCTACTGGATGACGTACAGTTACGAAATGTTGCCTCTCCCAGCCTTTAAAGTCAGGCATGTACATAATATTCATTCAGAACTAGACATGACAATTTTTTTCTTTAGTTAAAATGAAACGTAATTTTGACGTATCTCACAGTAACAATCATCATTTGACAGTCAAAATTAAGTACCGTAAGCTTTGGGACACTTTTATGTTTTTTTTTTTTTTTTTCCCATGCTCGTTAACTGTGAGTAAATATTAATGATATTTAATGTACTGTACATATTTATTTGGAATTTATCGCAAGTAAATGTCTTTATCTAAGGCTACCATATATGAGAAAACATTTTTTTGAAAAGTCGCAAAGTCGCTCTACGTGTCCAAAGTCACCCCCGCTTACGCCACAATAATAAACCTGCCACAATTCATTTTATAGGCGATTCGGGATAAAGCGAGCACTCAAAAAGCCCTGCTAAAGTTATATTTTCAGCCAATTCGTATATTTCCGCGCGTAACGGCTAACGACGGGACACGTATAACCTCTCTGGACACGTCACTTGATGTTTGCGCGTGTAAGATAAATTGCGCAGTTAGCATGAATAGATACAATTTAATTTAAAAAATTACTGGTTATATAAAATACAATTACGCCGAGTTCGGTTCATTTTGTTTTTGTGTTGATGTATTTAACTAGGAAACACACGAAACTATATTGCGTAATTTCGCTGCCAACCATTCAAACAGTAAGGCAACTACAGTTAACGTAGAATTATATGCAGTAACGGATAGTAATATTTTCAAAGGTAAATTTTCAGCGAATGATCTATAGTTAGTATTGCAAAACATTAGTTTTAGGAAATCTTGTCGCGTTGGATAAGATGGACAAGTCTGGTTTTGAAAGTGTGCTCGTCAAATGTAGAAACGCATCTTCATAAAGTTGCACGAGTTAGCAGCTCTTCAGTCGCGGCAAGTGCTCCAGGGCCAGCACGACGAGGGATAGCAGCGCTCCTAGACAGAGAATGACGAAGGCAGGAACCACGTATACCACACCAACACTGATCAACTCTCCTCTGGACGAACATGTCGGCTTCTGCGGCAGTAGCTCCGTGTTCATGTGGTCCAGGATACCGTGCTCACCCAGCCGCAGCATCCTGTAACAACACTCCAATCACTATGGAAACTCATTTGCATAAGAAACTCTGCGTAAAACTACATAAAATTCAAAGTAGCCTATATCTGCATAATTACCAATGTACAATCTTGTATTTTCAATGGGAAAAGTTTGAACTATTAATTTGATTCTGATCATGAATGTAAACTTATTTGGAAAGAAACAGACAAACAATTGTTAAATGAAATTATTTCGAGTAAAAAATTCTGCGGACGCCCCGATAATCAGCCCATATCCTTCAGAATGTTAAACTCGCACGTTACCTTTTCTTTTTTTGTGTGTTAAAACGTTTGACATAGTGGTAAGGCCAAACCCCCTGCCGCTGTGCCAAAACTAGTTCATGCGTCTCGAGTTGCATTTAGACATCTTAATGTAAGTCAATACTTTGTGATCAATCGAGCCATGATGTGTGACTGAAATATTACTCTAGAAAATCCACACACCCAGGCGTGGCTTTCTGGTAGAAACTGCTAGACTTAAGGAAAAAAAATTTCAACATATAACTAAGTTTGACGTTTATTAACAGCGAGGTTATTAGAGATGGAACTACTAGCTAAAAAAATTCAATGACACTACAAAACTCACTCATATTAACGAACCATCACAGCAATGCCCGGTATTACTCAGAAAAACCAAGTGAACTCATACTAGGCTGGCTAGACAAGGCGTCCTATCATCCTGAATGGGAGACCAGTTTTTCACCCTAGTCGCTATCCATGTGATAGTTGAGTAGGAATAAAAGAACAGCAAACCAGCATATATACTCGGAACAGCTATCTGTTGATTTGTTACACTTCTGAACTGACAAATCACTGATGAAGTTGTTCTGATTATGAAATAATATTTCCTGTACTGTAGAATGTAAACAGTGTCTTACTATAAAAAATACTTTTTTTTGTTTATCATGCGCAAGCATGTAAGTCACTTGGCTAATTTGGTTCTGTGCAGAGTAATGCACGTAAACTAGGCTTTTTTATGTTACAGATCTGCTGCTGAAATTGTGTAACCAGTCTACTCACGCATAAGAGTTAGGTCGTCATCTGGTAAAGCAATCAAAGAGTTCACCGACTAAAACTGCGGATAGTGTCGTACTCCAGCAGGTCGGTGGAAAGCGTACATAGCAGTTTGGAGTACAACACTGATCAAATCTGCGCCAGGAGTGTCACCAGCCTTCGAACCAGAACGACATTTTAAATCTACTCGCTCTTTGAAAGTCCATTTGGGAAAACTACAAACTACAGAACAACAATCCTAGATAATGATTATTTTTATTAGCCAACTTTTGAGCAAACATTCACCCACAATGATGCATTTGTTAAGTGTAATCTGTTGCGCCGCAATTAAATGTACGGAATTTCGGGGGCAACGATTTTTCTTCAGATGTAAGTTACAGGAGAAAAATGTTTGCTTGGAAGGTTAGTAAAACATATTGTCTAAGGTTGCATTTTTTTTAATTGCAAATTGTCTTCGAGAAACCAACGATTTTAAACTCTGCTTTAAACGCTAGTCGTCATATTAGTTTGTTTATTTTTTGTTTTTATGAATTTTTGGGAAGAAACCTTTGAAATTTGCTATTATATTGTCAATTCTATTTACCATACGCTACAGTGCCAGCATCGTAGTTAACCTTTTAACGTATATAAATATACCGCAGTCAGTACAGCAAATTCAGAACATAAAAAATCGGTGCACTGATTGCGGCCTAAATATTGGTTAAAAGATTGCTGCTTGCACTGTAGGTAAATATAGGTAAATATAATTCACGGTAAATACAGGGTGAGTCGGGAGGAAAGGTACATGCTTTGAGGGGTGATAGAACTGGTGAATCTGAACAAAATGTTTCTAATAAACATATGCCCATTTCTTAACCGTTTCAGAGAAACCGAATGAAAACAACAAGGAACGGGATAAGTGCAGGTGATGTTAAATCACGATACTGTTATCGTATGTTTTGTTTAATTGTGTACATTTCCTCACAGAACATGTTCAAACTCTCCACCAGCAACTTCTATGCATTTTGCTGCTCTGATAGACAGCTGCTGTGTTGCAGATCTGAGCTCATTAGTACATAGCTTAACTTGAGCACAAGCTTGGTAAATACGAGTGAGAAGTTCCTCTCTTGTGTCCACCCTGCGCGTGTAGACTTTACTTTTAAGCCAACCCCACACACAGTTATCCAATGGTGTAAGATCAGGTGACCTCGGTGGTCAAGCAATGACTCCACGACAACCGATCCAACGCCCAGCCCAGGATACGTTTCGTTGAGGTACTGTGTCACTGGCCATACAGAATGTGCAGGAGCCCAGTCTTGCTGAAAGTACATACGAGCTCTTGTTGCCAAAGGGATATCCTCCATGTATTCTGGTAACACGATTTGGAGAAAATCAAGATACTGTACTCCATTAAGACGATTATCTAAAACTACTGGACCGATGAGTTGGTCATCAATAACACCGCACCACACGTTAACTGAGAAACGTCATTGAAAATTCCTTTCTACAGTAAGGCGTAGATATTCGTCTGCCCATACGTGAGAGTGGCGTCTGTTGTTGATTCCGTTGCGGGTAAATGTTGACTCATCAATGAACAAAATACGTGGTTTTAATCTATCATTGGCAATGATTCACCGACGGAATTCTTGCCGGTGGACATCATCTCCTTCATGCAGATGTTGTACACTCTGCCGATGATATGGATACAGACCCTGATCGTGTACTGTATCACTCTTGTTTGTGGAATATGAAGTTGAGCAGCAATTCGTCTCGAGCTAGTTGTTGGGCTGCGTTCTAGTACCTGAAGAATGTTGTTGTAAGGGACGTTCGGATACAACATTTACGCTGGGAAAGCGTACCACGGTCACGCAATCCTGCAAACACTCTGCTAAACACTCTGCTATCTGGAACTCTGCGATTAGGAAATCGCCGTTCGTACTCACAAACAGCGTGTCTGGAATTCCCATCGGAGAAACCGTAGACAAACACCATGTCAGCATACTCTGCATGTGTGAAGACCTGTGGCATTTTTGACTACACTGAACTGTATTCAATGTACACGTAACAACACTGAGTTCCCAATACTAGGGCAAGCACTGTAGGACTGAGATTGAGGTAAACAACTGCACCATGTTTAGAGCGCCACTATGTGGAAATGTACAAAATTACACACAACATAAGATAACAGTAGCGTGATTTACCGTCACCTGCACTTATCCCGTTCCTTGTTGTTTTCATTTGGTTTCTCTGAAACAGTAAATAAAAGGGCATATGTTTATTAGAAACATTTTGTTCAGAATCACCAGTACCATTACCCCTCAAAGCATGTACCTGTCCTCCCGACTTATCCTGTATAATTCACGCTATAGGAGCAAATTCAACATATTTCTTCTCAGAAATTAAAAACGGAAGAAATTAAGTAACTCGACAATGCGCCTTAAGGGCCCCGCTTACCTGAGTGTTAGAAACTCAGAAATGACTGAGACATAAGGGCGGCCTCGAAGCGCGCATCATTAAATGCGGCATCACCACGATCATATTTTTGAACTAAAAAATTTTTAAAAGTAGGAAAAAAATCCACAATTCAGAAATTTTTTTAAAAATATAAACATTGTTTGAATGGGATTTTATATACGTAAAACCCTACCCTAGCCCGTGACATGTACTTTTACTGCGAATTATTTCGTTTCTATATGTTGACTGGTTTTCGGGGGGTGTACGGAGTAAAAACATTCAAATTTTGATTTTGAAATGCCATTATGAGTAAACTGGCTGTGAATTGTTTTTGTAAGAGGATAACTTTCTCCCAAGTAACGTCTACCAAACTAACACTGTTTCATACCAACATAAAATTATGATTTTTTACTCTTGAACGCCCGGCTTTGCTTCGTAGCTACTCTCGATGGCTGCCTAGCAGACCCCAGCTAAGTGAGGAATAAAGAGCCATTTGATATCACGTCCTGCACAAGCGTTAGCAATCTCTTGAATACCCTATCATGTATAGTTAACGATCTTCACGATACCACAGACTAAATAGTAATACAGACGTAAAGTGGCGTGGCGGCTCGTTTGATACGGGCGAACTTGGCCGCTTATTGGCTGCCCGAGGTTGCTGATATCAGCCCCGTGTATGTTTGGCTCCTGAATGTTACGGCAGGTTTCCTATTGGCCTGGCTGCCGGCTAGCAGGGTAGCCGCCTTACGCTGATTGGTGGTAGGTGACTCCGCCATCTTCCTGGCCAGGGAAGCCATTTTGCTGGCGTGTGTGGCTGAGTTCGCTGTCCTACCTGCTGTTTCACTTCTGTATGCCTAAATATTCTGTGCCGATACCTTGCCTTAAACATACTCACTAACAATGTCTCACCTGTTATATAGAATATAACTCTGCGACTTTGTTTCCAGGCTAAGCCATAACGGAATACCTAACTTCAAGCTGACTACAAGAATTTCACTTCAGCCAATACGTTTCTGCTCGTTCACACTCGCGAAGTTACTCAGAACGTTTCCCGTTGCTGTTTCTTGATCACGCCCAATCAGGAAATACGAGTTAAACGAGTCAGGGGCCGTACATGACTCAGTTTACGATCAGCGATTACAGAAAGTAATTAAACATTCCGGATGTTAAATGTCATTCTTAAGTATCGGGCGTTACGTACCGAGAATTAGAATGGTTTAGAGTCGTTTGTAAACATGGCTGGAAGTCATAAAAATGTTCACGACTCGCGACATTTGTAAAGTTACCGACGTCATGCTACGCAAACGGACTATTCAACAATACGGAGTTTGACGCTGAATTAGAATTTTGGTTCAAAGCAAAAATGTCGGAATGCACATCTATTGGATGCAACATACTTAATTTATTCCTCTTAAGAAGTTTGCGAAAGAAATTAATTTTGTACGATGGTTCGTTAGTTATATTTGTTTCAATTTCGATTTTTTTATGATACGAATAGTTTGAACTCTTGGCTCAGTGGTTAGCACTCGTGGCCGGTGGACCAAGGGTCCCGGGTTCGATTCCCGGTCGTGAAGGCCTGGGTTTGTGTTTGTTTCTTCAGCCCCAACCTGCAGAAGGCAATCGTGAACTATTGCAGTGTCGCCCTCGCCTAAAAGCCCATGAGGCCGTCAATTTCCAAATGAATGGAAATAGTGTGGCAAATGTCAAGATAACTGACACAACTGCAATGCATTTGCTTAGTAATACATTCATGCACCTAAGTGGCAAATTCGCAATTATATATATTATTGGCATTATTATAATTGAAAGATTTTGGAACGTCTGTTGTACAAAACTATTTAGACGTAAAATGTACTAGAAGAAGAACGAGGAACATACACATGCATTTTCCATTACGCTGTAACATTGTTATAAGCACGCTATACATTTAATTTCTATTAAATGCTGCATGACGAAAAAAATACTGTATTTGGAAGACTGATACAAAGAAGCGTTACATTCGCACTGTGATGTCGTCCTTACTGCACCGTTGATTCTGTGACGCTTAGTCAAATAATAACACAGTAAAACCAGGTATTTGATTTGAATGTGCGTTAAAAATAATGTTAAGTCGCCTGCCTATTATGTGAGTGAGGCATGGTGCCAAGGGGATGTTCATCTGATGTGGTGTCACCTATAGCGCAAGATACTGACACGGCGTGCAGTAGTATCATACAACACTCGCCTGAAACTTTCAGTGGTGACCCCATCATTCTATCGGTCAAAGATTTTAAGCAAAGTCCATTGCATGAATCTAGAGTAATTTCACACGAATCCCGTAAGTGATTTTTCAGATATAACAGGTTGAATAAGCTGTTTTTAACCATTTTAGGGGCTCCGAAATGACTTTTCTAATTGACATGACGCTTTGAAACTACCTTTCCGTCATCGTTTGAAGTGTATTTTCTTTTCGTACATTGCCACAGTGGACGCATGTCCAACATTTTAATTTAAAAAAATAAAAGTAATTTACGAACACACTGCAACACATTTTAAGCGCGTGGTAGGCGGCAGCATGTCAAAGTCAAGATTTGCAAGTTACAGAAACATACAAATAACAATAAACATCTGACTTACTCGAATGAAATGCCGCTGGTCGGCGGGTTTTCTCGGGGAGCTCCTGTTTCCCCCGCCAATTCATTCCGGCACTGCTCCAATTTCACTTCATGTCGCCCTTCACCAGCGCTAAATACCTCGATGTTGAGCGCTGATTAAAATATCTAACTCACTCACTTTCTCGAATGAAAAAATTTACACTGAAGTAAGACGTTATGAGCCATATGCTAAAACATTTAAAAACTAAAACAAAGTCCCTTTGTATATTTAGAAAATTTCCATAAATCAAGAAAATTGTAGTTATTTTCAGATTTTTTTAAAAAACATAGGAATTATACTGCGTGATTTTAAATCTTTTAGAATATGACCCGTAGTATCTTATATTAGTGTAAATTATTTCACTCGAGTTAGTCAGTTGGCTTTTGTTGTTTGCATGTTCCCGTAACTTGAAAATCTTTACTTTAACATGCCGCTATGAGAAAATTACGAGAGATAAAAACGTTTCATAAGTGGAAAATGTAGTCACAAGTAACGCCTATAAAACTTACACTGTATGAACAAATATAAAATTATGAATTTTCACCACGTGAGCGCACCTTAAGCAGCAAGAACAAGTCCAGTCACAAAAATACCATGAAATTCAACTGGCTTGACTGTACTGCGTTGAACTCGACGTAATTGCCCTTTATCTGTAAATGCGTGCTATAAGTTGGCGTATTTGCGTGTATAATGGCCTAAGACAACGGTTTCCGCCTTCGCACGAGATTGCAAGCACGCAGACCGGCATCGCTATCAGTACAAGATAGCTGTAACTAGTTGGACGTTCATTCAGACATATTTCTGCCAGTTTATGTGGAATTTTTAACGTGCAAACGTATCAATGTTCTAGTGTTCAGTGTAGTGTTGATAAAGCATTCACTGTGATTATTTGACGGTATCATTTTATAACTTTACAATACCATGCGCTAGAAAAACTACTAACCAGCGCTGAATTTCAACTAAACCTGTACTAAAACAATTAACTTATTCTAAGATGCAGGTTCCTTATCTCTGATTTAGTAAATTCTCGAAATAACTAATTTTAAATGTTTTATTTACTATTATTGAACTTCACAGTTTTCAGAAAAACCTTAAGCAAGACATGTCATTTCTACTGTTTGCTTAATTTTTTTAAATTATTAAGTTTATGGACAGCTATGTGAATAAATTACTTTAAGAATTAAATGAAATTTGTCAATTCCCTGTACAGGTTCAAAAATTAGCAGACCGTGGAGGACGAAACTGCACTACAAGAGAACATTATTTTACGATAATAAGGCTCAGGTGAAGTCGCTGTTAGTGGCAGGGACAAACTTAAGACTGCATTTCGCGTGGACAGCTATAGCTACTTATCCTACTGTAAGTTAGCTTAACTTAGCAGTTCGGACATTTTAACCCTTGTTGACTGAAGTGCCAATCTTGTGTACAAAGATGTTTTTTAATTAAAGTAAATATTATCAGTTATGAATAATACTCGCGAGCAAAGCCGCGGGGACTGCTAGTAACTAATAAAGCAAACAATGAGATAAAACGTTACTGATTACTATATCAATATATAGAAAATATTATGGCACAGAACACATCTTAGTAAAACAAAAAAAAAACTATTTCAATGCGATCAGAAGAACGTTGAGAAAAAGGCAGACACGTAAGCTGCAATGAATTATTAATTATTTAGATAAGGGGAGATAAGGAACAAATAAGTAACACAATGTCAAACGAGACAATAAAAAAACTACAAGTAGTGTAGTAATGGCGGTTCTATTGCAGGAGCCTAGGAGCGGGATCGGGGGATCTGTTCAGTATGTGTCTCGTAATTAAATGTGTACGGTCTACCCACCTTCTTGTTTAATGTCCGTTGTCTTGATACCTAGCTACCCTCATTGGCTCAACCTTCTATCTTGTTTTTTTTAAAATTAGTTTTATTGTTGTCCTCTA
>PNEQ01099289.1:0-10363 GCA_003012365.1 Medauroidea extradentata | reverse complement strand
CGTCACAACACAGCTAGTAACATATTTGGAAACAAATGGTCTGTTCTCAGAAAATCAATTTGGTTTTAGAAAAGGGGAAATACAACTGCAGCTGTTAAATCTCTTGTTGATATGGTATTGGATTCATTTGATAAAAATAAACCTACACTTGCAAATTTGTGTGATCTCAGTAAGGCATTTGATTGTGTCCCTCACAATATATTACTATCCAAATTATATTATTACGGAATACGTGGATCCGAACTGAATTTTTTTAAAACATACTTAATAGATCGTAAGCAATTTGTTGACATTGGGGGAGTGAAGTCTAAAGAGAAAATTGTTTAACATGGTGTGCCACAAGGTTCTGTCCTGGGTCCAATTTTATATTTAGTGATGATAAATTATTTAACAAATTATATGAATTATCATACGATTATATATGCAGATGATTCTACATTTATAAATTCAAGTAGTACTATGTTTGAATTAATGCAGCTTTCCAAACAAACCTTAGTTATGGCTCAGGACTGGTTTAATATAAATGGTCTACAAATGAATAAAAATAAAACAAAACATATTATTTTTAAATTAAGACCCAGTTCTGCCGATGATGGATCCATGTTTGAAAGTGTAAATTTTCTAGGTATATGGGATGAACACATACATTTTATTAGTGGTAAATTATCCAAAACATTGTTTCTTTTAAAAAGTTTAAAATGTATTGTTACTAAAACTTATATTAGATGTGCATATTTCGCTTTTTTTCAAAGTGTAATGTCTTATGGATTGTTGTTGTGGGGTAATTCTTGTTTTGTATGTAAAATTCTTTTAATACGAAAAAAAGCTGTTAGGATTGTTACAGGTTCACCAAAAAACACTCATTGTAGACCTCTTTTTATCTCTGAAAGGTTTTTGACTATTGTTAACCTATATATACTAGAAAGTGTTTTGTTTGTTCATACAAATCAGTACCTTTTTAAGAAGAGAAAGGATGTACACAATTATTTAACACGAAACCGCAATGCTATTGATTTACATTTTACAAGGCATACTACCGTTAAAAGGAATTATTATGATATATCATTAAAAATTTACAATACATTTTCTAGCGCAATTACAATGTTGTCTTTTAAACAAATAAAAAATAAGCTTACTTGGTGGTTGATGAGTAATCCATTTTATAACTTGACTGAATTTTTTGATTATTGTAAAGGTGAAATCTCTTTGTGAATATGTTGATTGTAGAAATGTTATTATCATGAATGTTATGTATGGAATTGTTAGATGTTTACTTGTACCTGACAATGTCGATAGCATGTAAATGCTCTATGACTAATACATTGAACATTGAACATTGAACATTGATTTAACTTTTGAAAAAACAATCTCTAGCCGATACTGAATATAAGTCATCATTAGCAATAGTTACTTTACTGCTTGTATGGTTGGTAGCGATTTATTGTACGTGGTTCCGTGTACTTTCCTATTTGAATACAACATTACTGAAAGAACATCAGATGAAATCGACCTCTCTCTATTTAATTTACTTCAAAATATTTATTTATAATCTTATTGACATTTCTACTTACTGTATAATTCGACTTCACTGGCGTCAGAAGAATGTGACGCTATCGCCAGCCTCTGGTCATCTTGTACGTTAACGCTTGCTCCGCGTTTCAGATAGTTCAAAATTCCGACAGGTGGCATCAGAGTTAAGATTTCGCCGTTTTATCGCCGCTCCGCCAAATTACATCATTTGCGTGTGTTTGTCCGTTGTTCGTATATACACATTTTAAAGTATTGGAAATTACAATAAATATAATTGCCAAATAATGTGAAACCATCGGTATTCTGTAAATTATGTTTTACGTTTACCAGCCTAGAAACAACATACTTTTTATTTCACAAACGTTATTTATTGTTTCTGTAAAGTGCGTCGTCGTTGTTCGTGGCAGTAGAAGATAAACTGAGGCCGTGTCCCAATTTAAAGAGTAGCACTTTTTCAGGTTACACGAGAGAGAGAGAGAGAGAGAGCTCTCTGGCACTCTCACTCTCTCCAATTGGGACGATGCTCTCTCGAGTTTGTAAACAAACGATGCGAAGGTAGCAAGTGCGTAAATTTTATTAATACACGTTATAAACATATAAAATATATTGTAGGCAATTCAAATAATAATTTTAAACTTACGAGAGTCGTATTTCAAGCAGCGAATAACTGTTTGTAGGCGATGTCATAATTTTGTATTTGGTGTATTTAAACGTACATTAGGGCAGGAAATGTTTACACAACTTGTCGACATAAATAACGGTTCATTGTAAATAATTATACATGTATAAATATTGAAATATCAGCAATATGTAACACACGTTTCTTCAATAACCTCAAACCGTAGCTGTAATCAAGATGGCGTGCGCCAGAGTGCGAGAGAGCACACTGAGTGATTTGAGGCACGGCCTGAACGAATCTTGAATTCTTGAATTGCGTGTGTCATGTGTGTTTTTAGTGGCGGTTTTGAGCTACGAATTCAAATAAAATATACCCGCATTTACGAGATTCGTAACGGCAATAGTGCGTGTCGTATCAATTACTGGATGGACAGAAACCAGTATTATAAGACGTTAACTTGCTGGATTACTTTTTATTATATCTAATATTCAACCCCCGTGCGTTTAATGATTAGATATTGTAGATAAAGTTTATCGGAGCAGTTTAATGTAGATGTAAACATTGCACGACTTTATGTAAATAAAATCACGTGGCAATGTTTATGTTTTCATTCGGCGGAAAGATATAAACTGGCAGAAAATAGAAATTAATCAGGGCTTTTTTGAGTGCTCACTTTATTCCGAATCACTTATAGTACTAATCTGTTACGAAAATCATAGGCAATTCTAGCATGGCTAATAATGTCTGGGTAAGAAATGTCCGCATAAGAGACGTCTGATAAAAAATGCTTGATACAGGGGCCGCCGTGTCAAATGCTACGCAAGGCGGCACGAGATGGGGTGAAACTGTGGCAATATGAGGACTGCAGGTTACTGAAGAGCACCGAGGATATGTCTTCAAAACTCTATATTACCCACATAAGAACATGGGACAATATATCTAACCAGCAACTTAAGCAGTGTGAGGCTGGGTCAAATTAAAGTTTCTTTCACCGTAATATTAAGGTTCTGCTCGACTTATACGTATTAAAAATAAAACTGTTTTGGTCTGTTGATTCCAGATAGCTACAAAATGGTCAAATTCCTGTCTTCGTCCAGCAAGGTATGGGTTTTCGCACCTGGAATCGAACAACGGCCACACACTCTCAGCACGATCGTACCGCAAACTTTCTTCCGAACTGGAGTTTATTTGGATTATACTTGTGAGTTGGGAAGAGAATTGCTGTTTTTGGTGAGTGAATTTCCAAACACTGTTAATTGAGTGTTAATGCTTACAACACTGATTTATATGCGCGAAAGTGAACATGTACCTAATTAGGTCACATGAACTTAAATGCAACCACCCCCAACGGGTGACTTCGAAAATTGCTGCATCAAATCTTTAGCATGACGTAGTATCTGAGTTTGTATGAGATAAAAGTATTAACATAACGATACGTGTTTACTTTAATGTGGCAGAGCTCATGTTAGGAGTATACGAACGCCGACCTTGAATGGCTGATTGATGTCCTCGGACAGTCCTGCACCCAACCTCCAGCATGAGTTGGGGCCAATTCCACAGTCATAATGAGTCAACTCTAAGGACTCTCTGACTGAAATGCGAGGAAGTTTCATTGCAGAGAAGAAAAGAGAGTGAAATCTAAAGAACAACTGATGATTTCTTTAGGAGTTGTGAGATATTCGCTTAGATTTTCTCAAGAATGCCACATGGGTGAGAGTGATACTCTTATTTTGAATTTGTTGGTTACATTTTGGAGGAGAAAAATTACAACGGTGTAAAGAAAGACCGCACTGGTATCTACAAGATGACTCATATTCGTTGTAAATTTTTACACGAAAGCGACGTTGTGTTTTAATGGGAATGTATGTTTTCCAACTAAATGACCCCAAGACAATTTCGTAAACAAAATCGACGACATATTTTTATCATTCTCATTTTGCAAACATAAATTATCAAATCATCGTCATGTAAGTTTTGTGCATTATAAATGGAAAATAATATACAAATTTAGCTACATTTAGGGCCATAAACTTTTCGCGAAAGCAATTTTGCTCCAGCTTGTTTCAGTGTCTTATGTGCACATCTATAATTCTGATCCACAGTCAATGATTGGTAGGGCCCGGTAGTTTTCGCGAAAAGATTTTTGCATCACTTTGTTTCAGTGCCTTACATGCACATCTGGATCTCTGCTTTGTGGTCAGTGATTGGATGCCTTAACACCCAGCGTGTGAAGGTTAAACCCGTAAATCACAGACGTCATGTGTGGCAGTTATCCGTGTACTGATTGGCACAGTTAAATGAATAACGACTCTGCTCAAAAACACTCTGTCAATAGCCATGAAGTTGAGCTGAAGGTGTGCACGTAAGACACTGAAATAAAGTGTGGCAAAAATCTTTTCGCGAAATGTTCATGGCTCTAATGATCGGATGTTTTAACTCTCGCGTGTAATGGGGTTATATCCACAAATTACAGACGTGTAGTGTCGCAGTAACCTTACTGTGATTGGCGCAGTCAAATGAGAGACGTCACTTCACAAAAACACGCTGCTTATAACCATGAACCACAGCTGAAGATGTGCGCGTAATGCACTGAAACAAACTGGGCCAAAACTCTTTTCGCAAAGTGTTCATGGCCCTAGCTATATTCATAGGTCAGTGCATGAAGAGTAATTATTGTCTCCAACATTGTAGTAACGCGTCACCTTAACTGAGATATCTCACTTTCCTGACTGTACAGTGCAAACGAAAAGTCCTCAGACTTTACTCAAGTTCTCCTTAGTTTCATCTTTACTTCAAAGATTTCCTCACAGGACTGCAATTGACCCTTAGTATCTAAGCACTGAATGGGTAATAAGTGGTATCTTCCACAACGATACATAGTGTGTTGACTGGACTGTTGCAGAACTCGGGACGAGAGTACCTGAACGGCAGCCATCACTGGTTAGTGACCACGGATAGTGCTACATTACCTGTAGAAGTGGATCAGCTGAGACTACGGTTAGACAGTGAGGTTGTGTGGGTGACCAGGGATAGAGACTCTGGTCACATCACCTTGTACGATCTGTACAGGATAGACCACAGCTGGCCTGTAGTCCGCACAGTAGCTGGCCAATGGCAGCACACGACTGGCCTCACCTACAACCTCACACAGTACAAGTACCACGCCAGCCGCAGGGGCGACCTGCAAGGACTCAGCCTTGTCGCGGTGTTGATTGTGAGTGTGCTGCGGGTCAACCAGCTCTCATTTAACTTACATTGCAATAATTTCTTACAAGTAAATCATTTTCACACTTTTCCTAATCAATCTTTGTGTGGATTACCTTATAAACACACTTTCAATTCTTGAAAGTATGCATGACTACTGAATGGAATTATTCAAATTGTTTGGTAAAACCATGTTAAATGTAAATTTTCTATAGTATGACTGTGCCTATTCTCAAATATATTGATTGTTTAACAGAAGTTTTTATTGATTCCGTTTTAGACATGCCAGTTATATATAAAAATGTATGTTTGTTGCAGCTGATTGTATACTAAGGTAATGTCGTAGACTAGACTCTACATCCGTCAGTTTAGTATTACATGTATTTAATTAAAATGTATGTAATATATCTCCGCACTGTAACTCCAGGCGTTGGATGTGTTTGTTGCTATGTATTCCTAGTAAGATATTTCTCGCCTGATCGTCGCCGCTCTTGCAAACAGATACAATTACCATTAGCATCAACAAAGAGATGTTCAGGTGTGAGTGAAACCATCCATACAGTAGTATAACTAGGGGGGGGGGGGGCAGAGTATACATTCTTCCTCCCCTAAATGTTGGAAAGCACACCGAAATTTTGATGAACGTTTTTATAGAGGTGTGTTCCAATATCATACGCTTGGTCAAATCCCGCTGACACTATAACGTATTTAAAAACTGACTGGCCCATTACATAATTAGTTATGAAGAGTAATGAATCAGTCTGTGTAAAGTCTGGTCAAATATTGTTATAATCATCCCACCTCCTTCGATTTTCGTCTCTTCAATGTTATTGCTATTTCTATACAGTATTAGTTATTGTGAAAAATATATATTTTTTTGTTTTCGTTAAATAAAGTTAAAATGTGTAAAACAAGTCCAAATTCTTCAGTTTAAAAAATTAAGGGGGTAGGAGGGATAATTGCTCGCACCTCCCTACATTGGAGAACTTGTTTTTCGTGTTTCGATACTGATCCATAACCACAAACAATTGTTTCTTCTGACGCTTTAGTCAAATGCGATAATCAAGATGTCATGATTTTTTGTAACACACGCAAAACTCGCAGATAAAAAAAATACACACGTCTGTTAGGGTACATTCAAATATAATTTTTCGTATGTCACCGATGGGATTTGGAAATTATATAGGCCTAATAATTTCAAAGGCTGTCAGAGTAGTGGTTTAGTGGGCATAGTTTCATAATGGACCATGTGATACGTTTCTTGTTAGTTTGTATCTACTGTTCCGTATGTACCAATAACAATGTTCGTAAAATGGCCTAAGTCACCAACAAAGAGGTGGCATTTTATGGTTCTGAATCAGCAGGCCTGCTACTAACCTGCTTGGTTCTAGGTTTAGTGACCCTGTTGTTCACTTTCTTCGAGCTTCTTATTACTGGATAAACACTTTATGTCATCGACTCCACAAATCATGATACATTTTCCGCAAGCAATTTAACTGCGAAAACGCTACGCATATCGCCATAAAATTCCAAATATCAGGATGTGACTAGCCATCAGAAGAGAGTTGTCATTTGTATTAACAGACAGGAATGACAAAGGACCGAAATCAAGTACTGCTTCAATCTACATGAGTGTTCTTTGGATCTCCTGGTGAGGACATAGTTCCTTCACAGATTTAACAGCTGACTTCCACAGACCACGGTGGGTGATGTTTTTACAACGAACAGCACGGTGGTTTCGGCGTTCGAGAACGAACACCCCTCCTCGCCCGAACTTCACGGTTCCTTGCATTGCCGTCTATAATACAAGGCTGCAGCATTCGATATGGTAAAGGTTTTGTGACCAGAGTTTCGCGCTCTACCACAATGGCTTTCCTTGTTCCGTCTATATGCACGATAGGCCGACAAATCAGAGAAAGTCTTTGCCGCGTGAGAATGTGATTCGCTAACAACATGACTCTCGTTTGCAGTGTTGCCACATCAAAGACCGCGGCCTTCCACTAGAGATGGTCATGTTACTAGGTGTTTCCAACCACCCACAAGTAGCGCGCTAACAGTGCGCCGTTTTCGGCCTGCCGTTAATATGGTTTACGAAGAGTAACATATGTTAGTATTAATTTATATTGCTCATTAAGGAGTTTATGCAACGTTAGAATTGGAATGTTTATCCCTGCTTTGAGTAGGACACGTAATGATCAGGGACTTTATACTTGTTTGTGATGCTGTCTGTCACGTGAAGTCAAAATATAGTGTTGTCGCTGAAAGTTCCATACTTGCAGTACAGCAAATTTGTATACGCCACTATATGAAATAGTGTTAGTTTTGTAGACAGTACTTATAAGTGCAGTATCCTTGCACGAAACAATTTTAGCTGGCGTAGTTTTCTCATAACAGTGCGTCCAAGTCAAAATTTGCATGTTCTGCGGCCATGCAAATAGTGAAAACCAATTGACTTATGTACGTGAAATAATTCACAGTGAAGTAACATACTATGGGCTGCGTAATAAAACATTTGAAAAATCCCGCGAACTGTTTTTTTGTATTTAAAAAAAAAATTGAATTCGCAACTTTTTTTCTGTGTTTTGCGATATTTTTAAATTTAAAATATTACGTTGTGGTTATTTTTAATGTTTTATTGCATATCTCATGTAATGTAAGTTCACAGAGAATTATTTTGTGGAAGTAGGTCAGTTGGTTTTCACTATTGCATGGCAGTGTAACAAGCAAATTTGGAGTTTGACACCTCGTTATGAGAAAACTATGAGAGCTAAAATTGTTCCGTAAGAGTAAAATGTACTCACAAGTAACGTCTACAAAATTAACAATATTTCATAAAATATAAAATTATGATTTTATCACACAGGTTACTGTTGTATGATTAATTAATAATATGAAAAAACTACATTTTTCATACATTGCAGAATGCTTACAACGATATTTCTCCGGAGTAATAAATCGCTTTTGTTTCAGTTATCTTATAACCATATTTCCTTAACACACTAATAAGATAAATAAAACGTGTGCTTACGTAAAATAAAAGGGAGGCTGAGAAATACTATGATTTATTTGAAAACATGCTTAGCAACATTTATTTTACACAAAATAAAGCAGTGACAAATAAATATACCCTGGAACCATCTATTTATACCAAACAGCTATATAACAAACATAAAAATGTTTTTATTCGCCGCCAAATGGGTAGACTATGTTAAAGAAATCCATCGAATTTTTAATGAGATGTTTTTAAATGTAAGCATTTTTATTTTAATCTCTCTTTACTTGAGAATAAATTGGGGTTTACGCATGCGAACATTCAATACAAATTAATATAATTTTCTAAAACATTTTTATCTCTTATATGCTGCTGTGTAGACTTAACAATAAAGTGATGTTATCTAAAATGTTAACTTGCTGAAAATGTGTGATAGTTTGAGACATTATTCATATTAGTTCGTACTTTTCAGATCACCAATATTCCATCTGAAAATATCGACGAGGAAATTTTGAAGCCAGAAAGCAGAGACAAGGATACTATGGCAGTATATAATTATATGGCAAACATGCATCTCAGGAGACTTAACAACTTCACGTGAGTTTTAAAACCGAACTAATCTTATGGCCTTGCAGTGAGTCCACTCAGGTCTGGTTAGCAGCATAAATTAACATACAAATATCCTAACTTTAAAAAAGTCATTTTTAAAATTTTGTATTTCTCTAGTACATCAGTGGTGACAAAATATTGTGAACGAAAAATGTATTAAAACTACAAAGGTGTTAATCCAAATACATAAAAAGATTTCCTGACTAAGTGGACATTTGAGACCTCGTATGAGGCAACGTAAACGATTCAATCTTAGCTCCTTCAGCGTCAGTTCACTCCTGTCTAATTTTTATGTTTATGCCACATATATTCAATCTTTCCTACCATTACACTCTTGATACAGATCTTTCACCAATATATTACTTCTCATTTAGACTCTTGTGGGCGGGGCCAGGGGTTCAAATGGGTTTCACATTTTTCTTTGTAAACGTAATTCGTGTTTAGCTAAATAACTAGCACGCGCTGGAAAAAAATCGTTCTGGTATCAAAACAATTGATATTTATTTTCCTGGAAAAGTTGCTTATTTTCATGCTTATGTATTACTTACCACCTTCATAAGTTTTTAATACTTGCATTTAATATATTTATAACAAGTAGTAATTATAAAATAAATAATTAAGTTGTGTTAGGTTTTAATTTAATTTGTTTGTTGAGCCTTACAATTCTTATGGAAGTAATTCTATTTGATGTTTTATCTTTAAATATATACTGAAACTGCTTGATAATCGTTGCCAATAATTATAAACAAATATTTGGCTGCCTACTAGGAATGTTTTCATATTTTAATTTATTCGTTGACTAAATACACATATTGCAATAGTTATTCTACTTAAAAATGTTTTCTGTTATTAAAAAAAAACCTCCTAGTTGTGTGTAATACATACATATAATACTTATTTTCTGTAAGTGTATTATAAGTGCCCGATCCTGACTTCATAAAATAAATCCTGTGACCTTGACATAAACTCTGCTCTTAAAATAGGTAAATCCTTTCCTTTAACATAAATCGTGCACCTAACCTAAATCCAAAACATATTATACTTCAGGGGCAAAAATCTAAAAATCCGTTCTGTGTATTGCAACAGAAACATTCAGATACAAACGTTGATTAATAAGTGTTAAAACTGCATGGGCGTACCCAGGAATATTTTTCGGGGGGGGGTTTTAGCGAAAGGTGAATACACTGGTAACCTCATAATAAAGCGGGGAGTCCGGGGGTCCTCCCCCGGAAAAATTTGGATTTAAAGTTGCAAAATGGTGCCATTTAAGCAGTTTTCGTATCTAAACATAAAATATAAGGCTGGTAGAAATTTTAATATTTTTATAAGATTTTTTAAAATTAAAGAGCTTAATTAATTAACATAAATTTTTTCGACTATAAGCATTTTTACATCAAAAGTTTGTGGTC
>PNEQ01099288.1:131515-151562 GCA_003012365.1 Medauroidea extradentata | reverse complement strand
ATTGCGACGACTGTTCAAGGGCGTCCAGCGAGTGGGACCGCAGCAAGTAGTAGGAAGAAGGTGATTCTAGGCCAGAAAGATTCTTCGGTATTATTTCTTTGGGTCCACCATTGTGAGTGACTAGTAACCTTTCTTAGACAGAGAACTTGTGTAGATGTATTTTTTTTTATCCTTTATGTAAATAGTAGTTATTTCTTCTGTTTGCCATTTATTGTGATAAATCTTTATAGACATAGATTTTTTTGTATATACAGTTGTAAATAAACTAGGTTAGCTTTATTTTCTTTATTTTATCAAAGACCTCCATCCCCAAACGTACCTAGCCCGCAACTTGTAACAGTATATTAATTTTAAAACAGCTTATTCAGAATTATTAAATACAGTTTTATTTAGTAATAAAGAGCGCGTAATTTTTTTTTCTTAAAATAAACATACTATTGCAAAAGAGGTTACTTACATTTATAAAACTTTACTTAATTAGCGGCTGGTTTCTATGTAAACATTGTTGAGAATATAATATATATATATATATATATATATATATATATATATATATGCACATAATTGTTGAAATCTTGATCCATGCTTCTCGTATGCGAAATCCCCAATTCGGCCGCCTGCCACCACTTGAGTAGATTTTCGTATACGAATCTCGTGTACGAGGACGGTAGAATGTTCAAGCAAACCAACAGCGCATTTCGAGCGGTCAGGAGGGCGATTCGCATACGAACGAAAACTCGAGCATAGGCCCTCAGGTATGGAAAAACGTGGCTTGTTTCTTTGGCTAGGAGAACGTTTTTTCTTACTAACTACCACGCCTGACCAGTGTTTGTTTCGGGAGCCGGCGTACTTGTGTTTTCGCGAGCCAGTTTTAATTCACTATGTAATATGTTTATAATCTCTTTAAGAGATGCCATTCATTCAAAAAGGTGCTTCACAATATCGTCAGTTACCTGTGTGCAGTTACCACAGTTATTATTACGTTCTTCTTGTGAAGGTTCGTCGCCATTACCAGCTTCTAGTGCACATCTTGCAGCACCACTCTGATATAGGTATTGACTCATCATCCACTCCACTACACTTATTTATATGGGACCATCGATCGCAAAAATCACATTGAATCCCATTTCTTACAGTTCTGTTGCATTTCCCACACTTATAACATCTTATAACATTTCGTTTTCTTATGATACAATCTTGCTCACTACAATTCGGCGCCATCTTGTATGTTGTATATCTGTCAGTTATCAAACGTAACAAGTCAACAATTATCTACGATTGCATGTAGTATATCCATAAAAACAATCTCATTTGCAAAACATTTTCACATTGTGGTTCATACGTTACAATGTTGCATAACAATGAACAATGTTAGGCAGCTGTTAATGTATAAGAAATCTCAACACGTGATGTATTGTAAATATGTGTACTATTATTTTTGCATACCATGGTTTATATGTTACAATTTTGCAACGTTATGTGTCTATGTTTCAAAGAATGTTTTTGCACCTGGGAAATAGTTTTGCACAGCGATGTAATTTTCTTCATCCATGCTACTTCACGTTAATTCTACAAAAGTGTGCAGTGCTCCGTAGTTACATGTGCAATGCCTGCACGCGTGTTGGAGCGCGTTGATGTAGGCAACGTCGTCAAAGTGACGACATTTGCCACATTTCACCTCGCTTATTTCGTCCTTGTGCGTCTTGAGCCATTGGCACGTATGTACACTGAAACCGGCGGTGAATCATCTCGCGTCACTTCAACGCAAATTCGAACCCGGCCTTAAGCGATGCTCAAACGTAAGCACTGCGTAGTTGAAATATAGTTCTGAAAAGAGTTGGGAAAACTCACTGTTAGAGTAACAGTTCAGTTCGTATTGAGCTATATGTGGACTGAAGAATACAGGTTCAGTTTTTACTTTAAATACATTTGGATTGGACTGAAGTAGGAGTGGAGTGAGTAAACCAGTCCAGTGGCGGATGTGGAATGGATTGTAGAATCCAGATTGAAACATTTGTTTTAAACATCCATCAGATTGAACTGAACGACAACGAAGCAATCGTATTAAATAATCTGTTGTGTAATATAAAACATTAGAATCGTCCTGGAATAGCTAAATTAATGGTGGTGAGTGGATAATAAATCATAGCAAACACTCTGCGAAAAAATTTCAAATAAAATATGTAACGAATGTTGGCCTCCGTTTTTTCTGTACTTCCACGTTTGGCAAAAAATATGTCGCTGCAGAGCATTCGGTCTAGGTTCACTCAATATTTGTGTGTCAATTTGGATTGAAAGTATTATTGTAAACACGTTTTCAGTTCTTGTTCACTTCGCGTTTGTTACGTATTGTCTCCAGTCCAAGTTCACTCTAGTCCGTACTAATGTCGACTGGATCTGCATAATAACTTGTGCAACGTACATCATATTCCAGAATCAACCATAATGCGGTATGTATGAACACAGCCGCGTTGAGCATATTCTCGCGTTCTTATAAGGAAGCAGTTTTGAAGAAACGAATATTATCAATTAACTCGGGTAAAGAAGGGCGGTTTGATTTGAAGATGGAAATTATTTGCTCAGAGCGATGTATTCAAATCAAGGATTTCCGCCACAAAAACGTAATGTAAAAATTCACATGTTTGCTATGTCACATTGTAAACTGTCCGTTAGCTATCAGATTTATAGAGATATAACTTTTTTAGCGCAGTTGAGAATACTTTCCTACCCATTGTCACGTATTCACAATTATTTTATGATGTTCTAAGAAGCCGTTAACAGATATAAACGTTATAATCTCCCGTGTGTTGGTATATCGTCGTGTCCTTCACATTCAGTACATCTTCCTGGTTTTGAATTATTAGCGCAGCTAAGAAACAGCCCTTTCTTCTTTACGAACTTTTGACAACAACACGAAGGTAAACACGCTCACCGAAACGTATGAATCATTCGCCGAGTTACTAGTCTCAAGGTCAACTCTGATTTGTAGTACGCAAGATTTTAACGACATGATGGAGGTAACAAGCTGGTTAAGTACGCATGTAGTCATAAAAGTTCATTAAGCGATTTTATGATGTTGAAGGTAGTTACAATAATAACCGCCCCTAACATGTGGTGCTATGCGCCTGTACTTCATATCAGCCTTGTAGTAACACACAAGCAAAGAAGCTGCAGTTTTGAAACTTTTCCAGTGTGGAAAGTATATATATATATATATATATGTATATATATATATATATATAAATTCTTGTCTGCCTGTATTCAGTTATGTTTGTTTGTGCTGATTCCTGGTGGCAGCTCTTGCTGACGAATGTTGCTACTGAGCGGACTTCTTAGTCGAACTACAGTACGTTTAAGATTGGCCTTGACGACCATTCATACGTCGGTACTACATACAAGGTTTTTTAAAGCTAGTATGGTTAACTGCACTGCGGCACGAGGCTACTGGCGTTGCAATGAATCGGGAATCACAATTACGTCACAGAAGCGGCACAAGGGGCGCGATGCGACAAAACATTCTCGTAATTGTGAAACCTTGTTTGGCTGTCGAGTGGAAAACAATATACATATATAAAGTAAATTATTATTTTCCATTAGATACTAATATCTAGTACGACAGCCACATATGTCAAGAGTATTTCAGTTTTTCTTTTCGTTTATTTGTGACATCAGTGGCATTCCGAAATGTGGAAATAAATACAAAGTAGACGTTTCCTTGGTAAAAAAAAGTAATGATTTGCTTATGGTAACCAATAAAACGCTCTCTTAAAATGAATTAATGCAATTTACTACGAACTCACCAGTTTAGCCAACATTTGGGCACAAAATTAAATTGCTACCCGAATAAAACCGATATAATTTCAATTGGGAATTCGCGTCACGGTCTATATCTTTGTCGAGCAGACGTCACAGAAACTTTGGTTATGACTGGTGGAATTTTTTTGCCGCCGCAATCATGTCGTCATTGTGATTCCGGCTTGATAATTAACGTTTGTGCACTGTTACGAGCTCACGTGTTAAAGGTTGTAAGATACAGACAAAAGGAATATTGTCAATTAATAGACGTGGGAATGATGAGCATGTGTTCTGATCTGAGTTTCTGTGCATGTCCTTCACATTCAGTAGATCTTCCTAGTCTTGAAGTATTAGTGCAAACTAAGAACCAACAACCGTCTCTCCATTACAAACTTCTTACAACAACACGAAGGGAATGGGGTCGTGTCGTGTATGTTTCGTCTCCTCAAAGGTTGGAGTATGAAACGGAGATTTCTCGCAACTAAAACTAACTTATACTATACGGTAGTTTGCAAAACCGAGAATAGCCTAACGTTGAAGCTGATGTTGGTCGTTGACTTGAAGGTAGGTAGGTAGGTAAGTGTCTCGTCGACAGTGTGGTCAATAGAGACGGTGACACAATGTGATACAATGACGGAAGTCGGGAGAGGAGTCGACCATGGCCTTTGTTAAGGAACCAGCCCAGAATTCTCCTGGAGTGATTTAGGGAAACCATGGAAAACTGAAATCAGGATGGCCGGAGCAAGGGTTCGAAACCGGGTCCTCAGGAATGCGAGTCTAACATGTTACCGTTGCACCACCTCGCTCGGTCGTCGTCGGCTTGAAGACCTGTCCGATTTGAATGATTTTCTACGCAGCTACGGTGAGTGTTAACATATAAATAGTTTTCATCAGACTTTACGCACTGTTTCCAGGAAATTAGAGAGGCTAGCAGACGTTCCACCTTGAAAGCATTTTCCTGAAAAGTAAATATAAAAAGAAGGTTTATGTGACTGTTTGAAAGAGTCGCTATATATATGTATATGTATATATAATATATTATATATAGCATTAAGTTTAGGATTTCATCCCTTAGTTTTTCTAATTTTTTGTTTCCAACTACATTAGCTTTTGAATTTAGGTGGCTGGCACCCGGGGCATGTTAAACCTAACCCCCACTATAAAAAATACATTTTATGCTGTGTTATGTTCGTTTGGTCACATTGTTGAAAACTGTCGGTTAGTTGATTCGCTATACTGTTGTAGTCGCAAGTACAGTATTACGTGAAATACAAGTAATTAGAAGAGGAATATTTATTGAGAAATGTGTAGCAATATTTATTTAAAGTAAGGAGAAAAACATCTGCTAGCGAGTTGCGGCATTAAGCCCGCACCTACCTAGCTGCCGCCGTGGGCAATTTCCCAGTTTGCCCTATTTTAACATGGGGCCTGCCCCTACAACAGGTTTGGGTTGGTTCCTGAAATTATCAGATGTTTATTAACGTTTGCTTATTCATTGGTCTCAGCTATTCCGACTGGTTTGATAGATGTCTGGGACAATTTCTGCTACACTCGCTAGGAGAAAGAGATGTGTATTATCAACCTCAGGGTGTAACGTTTATTTCCTGCCGCATCGTCTCCATACGCGAATCACTAACTGGCGTACAATGTTTTCAATTAATAAGAGTTTAACTGTCACCTGACAATACTGTTTGAGGAGAGTATGTAGTAAAGGGATTGCCAAGAACCGCTTCTATGTTTGTGTGTCAGCGTGCTTCCATTCCAGCTCCTGATCACGCTCGTTGTGTTTCAACAGCAAGTCAATTAGATCTGCAAAACTATTATTTTATTAAAATTGCCGATAACCAAATAACATGAGAACTACTTATATTGTTAAGTGCTATTCTCCTTTACCTTATGGACACTGAGCAGCGAAGCCCTAAAATTCGACTTCTTTTTTGCCATTTCATAGCAATTTTTTTCTTTTCAATTACATACCATACGAGAAATTCAAACGTGCCGCTTAAAAATACCAGTTTTATTTATCATTCTCGGAAACATAGTATTCCGGTAACCATTATTTACGGATATATGTGTATTAAACTCAAACACTGATTTTACATTTGAAGTCTTGCTGGCGACTACCGTTCATCACTGATTCCTGTTTATGAGGTTTTTGTAGGATACGTCACAGAAATATTTATGAGAGTAGTTTTTATAACTAAGCATTATTTTCATGAATAGTATTGCTAGTCACTGAGAAACATCGAGGTCGTTATAGCGTTGGTGAGGGATGACATGAGGTGTGTATGGTGCAGCGCCGGAATGATGGGGCAGGAGATCCCCGAGAAAACTCGCCGACCACGGGCATCAATCGGCACGATTTCCACATATGAAAATCTGGGGACCGACTCCGCCGGGTATCACACCCGGATCGCTGTGGTGGGAGGCGAATGGTCTGACTATTCGGCCACCGCGGCCCCAACTTGAATAGGAACTCTTCGCCTGAACACCCTAAATAAATTGCAAATTTAACCTCAATATTAGAATAAATAAATAAAAACCGATGATTTATTTTTCGTATCGTAATACACATGTGGAAAACAGGTTGGTCAGAAGCATGTGTAACGCTGAACCACAGTTCCGTGGAGTCAAGTGAAGAGTAGTGTGTTAACCGTTAAACCACGGGTGCTGGCATCATGTTCCGAGCAATACAGGCCACAAGATGGACAGGTCTGGCCCGCAACAGCCGAGGAGGAGACCTGATATTACATGAGAACGTGATAGTTCATTCCTCTATAAACAACATTCCTCGTGGCAATCTCGGCTGTAGGGCAGTGGCCTGACTTTACCGCGAGAGCTACGCAAGAGTACCAACTTACGGGCAGGAAACGTTTACACCACTCTTCCCGTAAATGGTTTTTTCTCTATACCAAATTGAGATTTACCGTAACATTTTACAAATTTTATGTCCACATGTTGATTTAAATATAATTCATACTGTTCAGCTATTTTAAATTTAATACTTTAAATAATATAACAAAATAAATTTTATCAGCGTTCCAGTGTTTCGTTCATTTAAATCCAGAGTCTGCCGTTGAATTCATAAAACAAAACTGATGCAGGCTCTGAATGTGCTACTTGCTACTGTAATTTAACTAACAAATAAAATTTTGTCGTTAGGAATAATTGTTTGTTCGATACGCGTGTTTCTCTGATAAACGCTTTAAGATTTTAAATAATAATTTACCCGTGGTATCAGTAGTTGCATATAATTCAACAGCGAAGCTTTGTTTTTATTTTTCGATTGACGAATTTAAATTCTTCGAATACGAAGTTGAACTTAGAGATAATATTATCCATAAAACTTTACGTGCAAGCACTAAGCAGACACCTTAGGCTAAACTGCAACGTAAATTTTTCGATGTTAAAGATAATTATTTGATATGACTGACATATGAGGCGCTCAGAACACAAGTGGTGTAAGTTCATAAATACTGCTCTATGCTTTCTGGTTTAAAATGAGTATGTATACATACATTTTAGCATAAATTTAATTAACACCACATAGGTTTATATGCAAACTATAATTATTTGTGACTGCTGAGAAAGATAAATAAAAGGTTTTCTCGTCTTGTAAAAAAGCATTTAATTCGAACAATTATTTAGCAGATTCCGTTAGTCAAAATCCTTACAAAGCGAACTGAATAGCACTACATCTCGAAACTTTTTTCTTCAGAATTTAAACAAACCGATTTTATGTACCGGTGATTAAATAAAAATACTCAGTACACTAGACCTAGGGAAACTTTGACGTTTGTTCAGAATTATTAATCTCGCATATGGCAATAATAAAAAAAAATGCTGCCTGATAAAGTTTACTTCACTTGGGAATGTAACGAGTATACATATTTTTCCTGTTATGGCTGCTACACGTGAAGAAATATCCGAAAAATACATTTTTCACATGTACTTTATTTTTCCTATAACCCATAGTTTACGATATTTCCTTACTACATTATATTTTCTACAGCTTCTTAAACAAGTTTTAAAATTTGTGATTTCCCATTGCTGTCTGTGTTACCTCAAAGCGGGAAATATTTTAAAAAGGGTTACAGCCATAGATCGACGACGTAACTCCAAATTGTTAGGCAATTTTTCTTTTGTGTAATGATTTCAGAAAGTTAGTTATAAAACACACAACTATTAAATACACATACGCTAAGCAACTTAAATAACATGAACTCAATAAATTTTCATGAAACAAAATTCGTGCTTTTTTTTTCAGACTATATTTATTAATAGTTTATGTTAATTTAAAGGTGAAGAGTCAATACCATGAACATAATTACCAAAAAATTAAACCGTTTAATACTGCGTCGGAGATGCAAGTGCTCCAATGGACATTTAATGATCAAAATCGCAGTTTCAGAAAGATATTGTAGAACCAATTTACGTGGCAGTAGTTTTGCTTTGGCAAAACTATGCGCAATTAAAAAAAAGAAAAAGTGTATTTCTCTGAATAATAATATTGCTTACATATAAAAACTCAGCGCATAACTTACAGACTATATTTCACGTGAACACGAAGTATTATTACATAGACCGTTTATCACATAATGTTATCAGAAATGAAACGACACTGCAGAGATCCGAGAGAATAGCTTTGATCTGTAAGAAGTTGTCTTGGGGCATGAATTTTCCCCATGTTACCTGTTGAACGAAAACAAAAGGACCGACAACTTTATACAACTCTGAGATCGCGGATTGCGGGCGGTGCCTGTGTTAGGCCCGGAGTTTTAGAATGGGCGGAAGTCGCTCTCATCACGTGTGTGCGTGCAGTCGCTGGAGTGCTATTATTTATCGTGACCCTGGCACCGAAACGTCTCTCCAGTCACAAAGTGAAACCTGACCTGACCCGCCAGACTGCTTGAGTGGGCGGACGTCTTTGTGCTCGTAGTCACAGCAGAGCACACGTTTGCCAACTCCTGACTTCTGCGTAAATGCAACCCTATCTGTTTATAGGTTAAGGTGGGCCACCTTTCCAGGTTATAAAGTGGTGTCCACGGTTTCAGATGATACAAGATTATTCAACGTGCGTGGCGATGTTTAAGAACAGCATTCAAGGAACAAATGTATGTAGGCTATAGCGATTTCAAATGCTTCAGTAATATAAAAAACTCACTTCCTCGCAGAAAGAAATTGCAAAAGTAAAGGTCTTTGCTGTCCATTCTACGTATCAAAATTTCGCTGTGTGTCCAACTTTGTCTTCAATAATATACAAAAGTGTAAAAGTATATGTTAATGTAAATTCTCAGTTTTCACCGCAACCACACACCATTTCTTTCACTCGCAGCTCGCCTATTGATTCTAAGAGGGTTTGGTGTTACATCCGTGCATAGATGATAGTGGGCGGAGAAAAAGTTTTCATTACAGGATCTTACCTTTACTAAGAACGTTCCAGTTTTTCTATAACTTTTAAGAATTTTTTTGACCCTTCCATAATATCTTGGAACATCCTCGTCTAACTGCAGTCATTTCCTGGAATGGCCAGGTTATTTTGGAAATTTTAAAATTATATTGAAAATCCCACAATGCACTGGAACGTCCTTTAGCGGTTCTCCACTCCCCTCCTAAACTGTGCTACCACATCTCAGAATGAAACAAAATATTTTTTAGAAATTTTGAGAATTTTCTAAAAAGTTCTAAAATGTCCTGGAATATCCGTTTACTATTGGGGTATATTATTAACATTAGCCCACTTGACTATCACTAATGGGGTATATTATTAACATTAGTCCACTTGACTATCACTATTGGGGTATATTATTACCATTTGTCCACTTAAATGCACTATTGGGGTATATTATTACCATTTGTCCACTTGACTATCATTATTGGGGTATATTATTAACATTAGTCCACTTGACTATCAGTATCAGTCTAGAGTTTTAAAGAATTTCTAGAAACTGTAAGACATTTTTAAAAACAGTAAGATTTTTCTAAAAAAAACTGTAAGAGTTTTCTAGTAATTGTAAGAGTTTACTTGAAAGTTTCCGAGGTTTGAGAAGAAATTCTGTTTTATATGTAGTTTTTTTTTTTTTTTAGAAAATTTCCGAGTTTTCTAAATATTTACCGAATTTTATAGAAAGTTTTACAGATTTTTTTTTTTTTCAGAAAACCAGTTTGGGAGTGCCCCATGCTAATCTATCAAGGAATGATCCAGATTTTTCTAGATAGTAAGTCGTTTTTTAAATTTGCAATCCTGTCAGTGCGTATAGTGCACTGACCTAACGTATACGCGTATTCATCAAGGCACAAGATAGAATTCCAACCACTGTGCATTGGTGTCAGTTTCGCAATTGTCTATGTACTCATTTGACACCACCTTGAAGGAGCTTAGCCAATCATAAAGAAGCACATGAAAACCGGCCCAATTAAGTCGTATCACTGTGTTAGCAAGTAACCAATGAGCAGCTGTTGTCTGCTTAAGTACTGTTACATTTTTGGAAGTTAGCCTATTGTCAGTGAATCCTCGAATTATTACAATATCTAGTAATGAGTTACAACTTCTAATATATTTCTGCAATGGACGGTTTAAAAAATCCTACGACAATGGAGGCCAGTTTGTATCAGTGTTTGTGTATTTAAAGAATGGTACCAACCACAACCATTGAGAAGCTGCCGAAATAACTTGGCATGCTGCAGGTATTACATGCGGGCAAAGCGCGTGTGGACAGAGGTAATTTATGGAAGAAGAAACTACATGCAATTGAGGTAACTTGCGCGAAGAGGCTAGGGTGAATGGTGATTCGCAAGGTTTGTCGTTCTTGGCACTCTGCCATTATATGCTACAAACTTGCAAAGTACATCCAACCAGAAGACGTCTCTAATGCTAAGTCTTCCGAGATAATATTTACGAAGGTAAATATCAAATAATTAGTATATTTAACTGGCAAATTTTCCTGAGTTAAATGAAATACAAAATAACACTTAACTCTAATCTCATTATACAAACGGGTTGAACTTGTCGTTTGTCGTAAAGTACTTTCTTGGAAATATCAAAGTTAAACTTTTTATTCACAATTCGTTTGTGTCCCAAGATGTTCCACCAGTATTCCATATCTAGTCTGACACTTCATAAATATGCGTTTTGAGTTTAGTCATCTATAATTTTAAACACAGATATATATAATTCTTGTGGGAGAAAAAGGGGGGGGGGAGTTTTGTGGTTTTAGTTTATCTCTTAATTCTCCATTGTATCCTGTCTTTTTTTAATAGGCCTATTACTTTCACACACAAATTACATCATCGGTACTAGACCAAAGTAACTCGATTTCAAGCGCTTACCAAAAATTATCCACACAGTAACATTTAACCCTTAAAAGTAATAGTTGTGAAAGGCAGCTCAGAGAGACAACAAAACCAGCTTTCTGAAGACTCAGTTTACATACTAACAAATTCATAGTTGTGCTGGTATTAAGGTGTCGTGGTTCTACGCACGTTAGAGGGTTTAACTTAGGAGGCTAATAAATGGTCATGTAACACGCTTGTCTCCTTTGACCTCATGGAAAGTTCACAGCGCTAACAGGGCAGGAAGTGGATACCAAGAGGTCCACCGCCTGAAGCGAGGAGATTGGGAAATTTGTGTAGCCTGCTATGACCTGATAGCTATTTTTGCGGGATTTTTATACCACCACTTTGATACATTTTTGGCTGGATTTACGAGAAATTGGGCAGCTGATATTTAAACTAATTTGTATTTTAGTATTTGTGAAACATGTATAGATTATCGGGATTTGAATCGGGACATCGTGATTATTAGTGACATTAATTATCCCTTGGTCTTCTTAAACATGGTACCTACCCAGTATCTGATACGATTAGGATACACAGCGAAATTGCAAATTTAAGGCGTTTAAATCATGTGATAATTAACGAGGAACCCTGAGAAACAAAGGCAAGTTTCTCACTGAACATTAGGCTGACTTAAAAAATATCCGAGGCATTGTGGAGCTCTATTTGCATTTTCTTTTTAAACGCAGTGCATTTGCAAGGTAATGTTTTTGATACACAATGGATGGTAAAATATTCTATGCACAGATGACCAAGCAGTAAGAAATGCTGAATGCCTTGGGAAATATTTCAAGTGTAGTCGAAACGTGAAGTCACTAGCCAATTAATATCTTCTGCCTAGTATCTGTACGTGTTTACATCTGCTGCAATGTTCAAATTGATTGGATTTTGAGAATTGTTTGCAAAATCAGCACAGATGGAAGGGTCCCCCACCCTGCTGTCCCGAAAACACAGTCAGGATCCAGTGATGTGAGGGGCAAGTGTGGTGATGTAAATGTCGCACCCCCGCTGTGCGCGACCTTCGCTCCTTCAGACAACAACGGCAGCAGCTGCGACGCCGGCTCCTATCTTCTTGGGGGAATAACCCGCCTCTCGCAGGAATGCCAAGCCGACAACAAAGGAGCTCGTGACGTGCCCCGGGCGTCGTGGTGGGATCAGCTCCCAGGATGTCGGTGTTCACTTCGCCTCAGGGCACGCTGCCAGATCTCCGTGGTGAAGCTGCGGCCGCGCGCGTGACACCATCTCATCTGTAGATGTACTCTTTCCACACCTCCCGCGGCGAATCAAAGAAAACATACCGTCGCCTTCCGTGGGAATATCGCACACCTTCTCTTTCCGCCCTTGCGACATGATGACACAACGACTTTGTGTAGCTTTCCATTGAGAACTTTGCAGGCAGTGTATCTCATATGTCAATACACTTTAAAATGGAAACTCTGAATATTCACAGTTTCCCAGTGATTTTACACACATTCCAATTGTTGCAATTAACCCTGCAATAGGCACGTGAGTTTATGATACATAAATAGGTGCATGGACTACAATTGTTGACCACTTGTTAATTACTATTTTTATTGTCATGTTACGACTGTTTTTATTTTTAATGTCAACTATGAACTATAAACAATGAAAATACACAAAATCATATTTACAATTTCATATCCATGAAATAGAACAAAAAAAAAAGCAATAAAATATTAGAAGAAAATTGTTCCATAATTGTTTGTAGCAGTGATCATTCTATTAGAAAATTTCCATTAAGAACAATATTTCTTCTTTCAGGTTCATTAAAATGAACAGTTATATAGGCATAACTATTTTTTTTTTTAACAAAATTAACACTTGATGTTATTCTGTACCTGATAGTATGGAGTTTACACAAAATGTCTCTGAATTTAATTTAGCAATTTTTTTTACAACTACGAGCAATATACAATTGAGCAATTAAAAAGAAAACTATATTTTTGAACGCAGATAAACCAATATGACCAAAAAAGACATAATTATTGCTGCAATGAACAAAAATATAAAAAGAAAATATTATTAAAAATAATAAAAAACTTTGAATTTTCTAAGGGTAATACACTTGGAGTAACATTCATTCTTGCAAACCCATAAAATATACTCTTATATTTGCATTACTGTCACTCATATTTACGTAAAAATGATTACGTGTTATTCTGTACTGTAACACAGTTTCAGAAAGCGTCTTTTTACATGTTTACGGACGTACCTGTGGCAGTCTGTGCACCGTCTTCTAGTAGATTTGTTTTGTGCTCTCTTGCAAACGTAGCCGCGATCTACATAGTTAGGATTTATCGGAGGTAATTCTTCTGCTGTCTCTGTTACACCCAATAAGATCTTTGCTCATTTTCTGATGGTACGTGAAATTTGGGGAATTTTTTTTTTATCTGTGCTGGATTTGTGGTTTTATGATAGCCCAAGCCAGTTGTTCCAGGAAGCATCTTCTTTTTACAGTCTCGTTTCTTGTGTTAATTTTATAGACAAACAGAGCGTTTACTGCACGATTATTCAATAAGTCGTAAAAAACTACCATCGGCCAACGTCTTGTACTTCTGTTTTTTTTCTTTGCATCACCTTTTTCAGGATCAATGGTGTCATCCAGGTGCATATTAGAAATCAGTGTGGAAAATCTATTTTTCTTTGGGCAATGGGATACTAGAGTACAGTCATCTTGGAATCCAAATACCGAGGAATGTTTTGCCAATTTTACTTGGCGAAAATTCACGTGACAGTTCCGGTTAGTTTTACGAAGTTTCCTCGTGGAGTAGTTTCTTTACTAATGGAATGCTTGAAAACCAGTTGTCACTGTTATGTTCCTCTTAGGGTTTGCCACTAGTTAAACAAATCGCAACACAACATCTGTCGGGGAATTACTTGTCTGGTAAGGCCCTTCAGGCTGCTTGCCAACATACAGTTCTAAATTTACTGTGTATCCAGTTTTGGCATCAACTAATGCAAACATTTTAAGACCATATTTTGCTGGTTTGGTCGGTATAAATTACCTAAATGGGCAGTGACCACGAATGCCAGCAGTTGTTCGTCCACATTGAGATATTCACTAGGAACTACATTATTTTGAAAGTTTTTTACACACTGTTGTAAAATTTCACGTATAGGGGCAAGTTTGTCATTCTCCTACCTAGTGTTTCTGTCCCAAATATCACCAAATCGGTTACAACATACGAGAAACCGAAATCTTTTTTCATGCATTGCTAAATAACAACTCTCAACACCACTTCCCCTCGAATTATCACATACCTGACGAACGTTTTTTTTTCTGGAACTGCGAAGCGCCGCTATCAAATAGAGAATATCAAGAAATGCCATAATTTCCCTTTCGTCTGTAAGTCTTGCATCTCTATCCCTCTGAAATTTTCTTTGAAGTTCTTGTATGCACATGTTTGTGTAATAACTAACACGAACATGTATTAAGTTACATGGTTGTCAAGAAACAAACTGATGCATTCTAATTCCTTTTTGGCATTTTTTGCACGTGTCTTGATGCTTGGCAAATTAGTTATGATATTACGGGAACGTGAAGGAATCTGTTTGGTATTTCCGTTTTCCATTTTGTAGTATTATCTTTGCCAAGGAAATATTTTGGCGACTCACCTTTGTCATCGGAGGAAGTGCTGTTATCCTCATCCTCACCCGATTGATCTTATTCAAAATGAGAGTCATGTTCACTGTGCTCTACATTATCGTCCTCGCTTCTGTCTTCAACGCTATCCTCAGCCGCACTCGATTCAAAACTGGAAACTTCATATAGGCATTGTTGCTAGACTTTGGGGTCACTACTTATTTTAGTCCTTTCAATTTTGGGAGTAGACATATATGTTTCAGCAGTATATCTTAAACGTAGTGAGAATTTAATGTATGCATTATGAAAACAATTTTTGTCAACGATACAGAAATGCATTTATTGACAGACTTTCAGCAGTTCCATATGTGAAAGGAAATAATATGTACTGGCAAACAAGGCCATACACATTATGCACAGGGTTATTTATAACTACATTGTTTACTTAAGTGTTTCAATAAAGCAAAAAAACTGGGCAAAAACCAATAAATTTCATATTTACCACAATAAGTAGCAAAATTGACGACACCAAGCGAAGAGAAACTTTCCTGCCAGAGCATTTGAATAACAGTAATAGGAATTAATACATCTGTAATGTAACTTGATCCTAAAACAACAGCAACTGGAGCGGAAGAGTTGGTAACAATAAAAATATATATATGGCCTGTTCACACGTTTATTGAAACATTATAGGTCGCGTGGACTACATGTGTAGTCCAAGTCTTGAGAACCTCTCCCAACAAGCTTTCCCATGACATCAATCGAAACTGTTATTTTGGCATGTAACATGTTACTTAGATAACTGCTACAGAAGATGGAGAGGTCATAAAAGAGACCGCAACAAATATCGGATCTTGAAAACTTATGGCATCCCCTCCCCTCCACTACCACCCTGCCACTACCCACAACAACAGAACCACAGGACTACTTATTCCTATGCAGGCCTACTGTAAATATTACTGTAAATTTAAGTCTAACTTACCAAAACATGTAACTCACTTTAAACAACGAGCAAACAAAATGTATAGCAAGATTGCTTTAGAAATGCAGTACTCTGTTAATTACACGTAGACAAAAATGATGTGAAACTATTGAAATTACACTTTAGTTACTGATTTAAGCTGTAGTTTTAAAGTTGCAGATTAAGTAGTATAATTTGTAGTTGTTGTTGCTTACTGTAACAGGAATATAGCCTTTAAAAGTAAATAAATAACATATATATTGTAAATACTGTAATTTAGGTTAGGGCTGTCGTTGAAAGTCAGTTGAAATTGCATTGCAATTAGAATAGTATGTTTTACGTGACTCAAAGGCAAACGTTTGTTTAAAGTAATTTATATGTAATTTAGTTTTGTGTATTGGCGAGAGGCGCAGTAGTAACAGAGGGGTGTTGCATTGCGTCACCGCAAAGTGACCCTTAACACAGCAGGGGAGGACAATTTAGAAATCAGGGGGTAAAATCGACCAGGCAGCCTTGGGCCGACGAGGGGCACGCAGCTTGGATGCTGAAAATTGGGGCACCGAGAGGCGTGGCTACACCCACCCCCATGCTGTGCAGTTCAATATTAATTTTATAATTATTCATCAGAAATTTATAAAATTTTGTAAATAAGTTCAAGTGGATATTAATGTTAATGTGTGTGGGTTAAAAAAAAAAACATGCAATACATTGACACGGAGGAATGTCAGGGTTTGTTGTAGTCGTCACCCACGAGAGACGCGATTGGTTAGACGTTAAAAGGGGGGCGGTCTTAGGAGAGCTCGCCACGTAAGCGCGAAGTCGAAAGTTAAGGGGGACTCCTGCGGCAACCAACACGAAGAGTGGACGCGTCGCGCGGAGCCACCGTGGACATTTGCGGGAAGCCGCGTATAAAACTGATTCAGACCGCGACCGTCACGAAGAGTGGGTGGGTGTGCGTGTCTCGCGAGTCGCGCCACAGATATTCGCTGGAGATCGTGATTAAAAGTTTTAGAACGATAATCACTATAGCATATCATCTCTCGTGGGACTGACGGAACAAGTTCGGAATTTCCGAATTATCGAAGGACTTATTCATTATGAAACGCAATATATATTTTTTTCACTATTTTCTTAGTCAACAGTGACAAAAAAACATTTGATAGTTAAAAACCTTACAACTTAATGTAACTGTGAAAATTCAATTGATTTAAATTTAGAGTGAACGAAACCCACGAAAATTCCTCAGAATTATTTTGAAGGAAAAGAACTTCCTACAGCATCGAGAATGGTGTCGTAAACCTCTCTGTAGTTCTGAATTCTTCTTCAAAATTAAATTAATTTTGTTTAACACCTTTCAATCAAAAACGATGTGAGGCGAGTTAATTTTGTTGAACTATAGCAGTATACAACAACATGGCGCTTACATACTGCTTGAATCGCCTCGCTTAAAATGGCATTGAGCTAAGGAGAAAAAAATATAGCATGAAAATGAAAGCATGTACGGAAAATGGCAATAAATGAAACAAGGCTTGGGATATTTTCTGAACGCTACCTTGGATTTAAAATCCTCGGTGTGATAAAATTGAACACAAGAACTCTTAAAAAGAAAACTAGTATTTTCTCTCAAGCACTTTGAAAAGATCGTTGGCGTATTTTCAGAAGTTTAAGGAACTGTTTTTTTTTTTTTTAAGTTTTTGAAGTGGGCAAACACTAAGAATTATTATTTTGATAGAAGAAAATATTCAACAATACATGGGGGATTTTTTTAATACCCTGTTGCTGAAAGTCAAAATTATTTCATTTGGTAATAAATACCGCTATAATGATTTTATAGATTTTTTTAAAATATGTGATTTTATTACTCCTGAACATTCGTACGATTTATGTGAAAAAATGCACAAACTATGTCTGAAAATGCATTTAAAACAATTTACACTGCAAAACTTCTGTCGCTAGGGTATAAATTTTTTATTTTGTGTACTTGTCAGTAAATCATTATTGCGATATTGTAATTTTGATCTTCGTCTGTGCAGAAATCAGTGGCCTTTTAATGTCTTTGTTAAATGGATATCATAGTACTATTTCCACTAACCTAGGTAATGTTGAATAAAACAATAAAATAACGGCCTGTTATAAACCACACCTTAAAAAGAACTCGGGAGGCCAACCTAGGAGGGTGAATGGTATGTAGGTTCGATGAATCTTGAAAATGTGATAGTCGTAACAGCACCTAGAGTGTCCTGTGAGCTCACCTACTGGGCAGCATACAATCCTCCTGATGCACTCCGGGGTCATGAGGAGGAAAGGCTGTGTGCTGATGGCTGTGCACCGCTCCAAGTACGGATGTGCGATCCACGTGGCTAAGATTTACAACCGAGGATAACTGAACGACGCCATTAAAACGAGAATTATTGCTCCGCAGACGTATGGAGAAAATATTGTGGCAGTTACGTCAGACCCACGTCATGTGTTTTGCAGACCGGTAAAATCGCAAACGCAAATAGCATAATTTAACATGGAGATTTTCATCCAAACATGGCTTCATACACCTATTGTGTATGGCGTGAAATCAGTGATAACTAATTCTTCTGCCATTGCATGTGTCCGGGTAATCAGGTACTGCGTTTAAACTGCATTTAGGAATTTTATGTTACCAGTGTAAGGAACTCACGTTTACGTTAAATTATCGCCTTCTTTGTTTCCATCGCTATATAGTCTTATATTGCCGATAAATGTAGATATAGTATATTATGGCTTATAAAGATAACCAAAAATTTTAGTAAACATAAAATTTAAAGGATTTAACAAAACTTATCGTCAAGATGATTTCATAAGCATTGCGACAATCACAGAGCAAGAAACTAAAGTTTCATATTGTCATCGTAAACTGAGAATGCCTTGCACTAGCATGGGTAACTTTGCATTACGAACACAAATATTTTTTCCAATGTTGTTTAGTTGAAGGTTAGTGATATTTATCTGTTAATGTAAAAGTAATTACTTAAAATGTATAATCATATTCGGTTTCCCATCCACCAAATGTTCCGGATATTGTTGTTGCTGCGAAATTTTTCACGTCAGTGAAATATATACACAATTTACAGTCCCTACGTGAACATGTGGATGGAAATATGTCTCAGCATCTGTCAATGGTATTTGACGATAAGTAGTGATTTTTTAAATTGATTGTTTGGCAGATACGAACTCCTTGATATCACTAGTACTACAACTATGCACATTACATTACAGTTTAGTACCATGAAGTTCTGAGTACTAAGCGAACCAAAGATTTACAAAGAAGTCTTACCTTAATGCCAAATCAAAACTGAAACCAGCAAGGCAGATATTTTATAATATACTTAAAAAACAGTGACGAAACATGAAGACTGAGGTAACAAAACCGGTATGATGCATTTGATGATGCATTTGCCACATCAATAAGCATTTACAATGTTTCCATATAAAACACTCTTTTCGAATAAGTCATAAAGGGCGACCGTCAAACATCAACCATAGCTAAAGGTCAGGCCATACACAAGAGATTGTTGTGCCAATCCTTATACCATTCACAGAAGACTAGCTCTTGTCACAATAACTGATTACAAGACTCACGGGTATTCATCACAAACTATAGGAAATGTTAAGCATATGAACCTATAACAACAACATTGATAGTGGTATTTTGAAACGTGTACTATTCTTACTCCATTATTTAGAGCCACATTCTGCCTCACTTTATGAACTACAGAAAATGGCCATAATTTTTCGACAGTTACAAGCCGGGCCCAGGTGATTATTTATGACTAACTTGAAGAAACTGAGGTCTAGACAAAATATTATAAAACTGCTTCGTGTCGAGTCATCTTTCTAGGTACTCCAACGCCAATATGTTTTTAGTGGAAAGGTGTCTTTAGGACATCTCCAAAACTCCGAAGCAACTGCTGTCGTTCGGCTAGCACACAGACAAAAAATTCGGATACCAAGAAATTTCAAGAAGTTCTGAACGAGACCTAAGCTTGAGTATAGATTTCTGCCAACACTATTCCGAGACCAAATCAGGGCAAGGAAACTGGAAACTGTATTTCATGCTGATCCGTAAATTATGCGTAATAATATGTATCTGAGTTTTTCCCGAGATAAATTTGTCCCTCACCACAGACTAAATAGTAATACAGACGTAAAATGACGTGGCGGCTCGTTTGATATAGGCGAACTTGGCCGCTTATTGGCTGCCCGAGGCTGTAGACTCCAGCCCCGTGTCTGTTTGGCTCCTGCATGTTACTACAGGTTTCCTATTGGCCTGGCTGCCGACTAGCAGAGCAGCTGCCTCACGCTGATTGGCAGTAGGTGTT
>PNEQ01099288.1:113181-131415 GCA_003012365.1 Medauroidea extradentata | reverse complement strand
CTAACTTTTGAAAATAGGAAATAAATGTTATATATACGCGTTACACTCCCATTTTCGAACAGTTGCAACAATATGGAACGATAATCCTGCAATCCATAACAACTGAGGGATTTAAAATGTTGGAGGAGCCATTGTCCACATAACATTATCAAATGGATCTTCTTTGTCAGCAGTGACTTTACCTCTAAACATGTTTACTGATCCTTACACTCCATGAGGTGGTCACAAAAGATAAACTTAAACACTATCACAGACTGCAGGTTCTGCACTGAGATACATGTTTTATTGAACAAGTCCAGTGTAGTTCTCTGTAGTTTAATGATATCTTTACCTGATCCCAAGGGTGTAACAAGGAATAACTTATAGCGACATTGCAGTCTCATTTATGCTCATTCGACTGTGGAAAATCGTACACCTTCAATTCAGGCGTGAGAAAACATATTCCTCCAGCAACGATCAGACTGTCTTCATAGGGAAGGTAGAAGGAACAGTTCTGGAAAAATAGAGAACCCGAATCAATGACATGTCCTCTAGTTATTATCGTAAGAAGTATAAGACATGACTGAAGATTCAGACTTTGGCCCTAATAGATGTATCAGAGCTTATTGCTAAATATAATATCCACCCAAATGGATATGCAAACGCGTCCTTTTCATGGATGAGTGACGGCCATTCCACTGATGTGCGGCCTACCCAACGTCATAGAAGTTTGGTCAGAGTGTAATGCTAAGACTTTGCTTCCTGTTACTGAGATTTATCGAGTCAACACTCCTGCACCAACCTAGTCCCGGTGGTTTCCCTAATATCTGTGTCTGCAAGCAGGTGGGTGTAGGTAGCAGTCATTCGATGCTCTCTCCGATGTCAAACCCACACACTTCCTCCCATTAATGTTACCTGCCTTCTGCATCCGACAGACATCGGAGGATAAATGATAAACTGAATTCTAGTCTGAGACATGCACGTGACCACGCTGATAAACTGTGATATCTATAAGTTCGCAGTAAGTCTGTCGTACTCATGGTCGTAGTTAAGTCGTTTCAAAGAAGAAAGAGGTCCTATTTTATTAGCGCACATGACTTTCCAACAATGCCTGATTATTCAATATGTGCTCCACTGTGTTTATGGTACTCAACACATATCATACTATTATTCGGATATCTGCCCGTATTGACATAGCTTGTCTTTGAAATGATAGTGTACTATAATAAACTAAACTGAGGAAGAATTTTGGACATATGCTATTGCAGCAAATGACGTGTGTCCACAATACTTCCTTGGTTTGTATCTGGGCCCCATTCCAAGAATCATTAAAAATAACAGCAATCAACTGCATCAGAAGCTATTCCAGAGAAATTTTTGATTGCAACCAGTATCGGACACCAGGAATGTCAACCAGCTTTTCTTATTCGCATATTTTTCAGAGGTAGCGCACCCATCGTGTCATACATCAACGATGACTTTCCGTCCTATCTTTGCCGTGTCAAGTTCTAACTCGTCAAAGAACTTTATCTCTACCAGTGCGCCTTTCTCTCGGATGAGGGGCCAGGGGATTATACTCTCGCTAAAACAGTGATCGCGTCTGTGAATACACGTCTGTGAGTTAACACATAGAGCGGCCAGCTTTCAGCCTTTATGAGTACGAACTGTTAGCCTTTGCTAAGTGGATTCACAATGTGACAAAAATGGTTCAAAGTCACATTTTTAAGTCACACTGAAGTCTTTAGCCAGGGACCCAGGTTCCCCGGAGCAATCGAAAGTGTAACTAACTTTTAATTACGTATTAATTAATGGTGTTATTATATTCTCTGTATATCTTTAAAACAACAAAATTAAACAGTTTTATCCAGTCCACTTCGCTGAGCCTACTTTAATTGCAGAACATCTTTGTTTTTAATTCATCTCTTTTTCTCTACAAAATAGCTGCCCGGCTGCGACTTTGCCTGCATGAAATTATGTAATGTAAACAGTAACTCTGGATAAAATATGTGATGAAGGCGTTTAACAGCTAGCGTACTCAATAACAGTGAACTATAAATTGTCTTAGCTCAGTGTAAAAAGTGCGCGCAATATGCTCGTATGATGTCATAGTAATTTCCATCGTAAAGTCTTGCACGGGATAGGAACCCGTAACCCTACCTCTCCCACACCACAAACTTTATACAATACCTGAGTGAATGCTTAAAGGCAAGCCGTGATAATTATTTCGTATGCACAGACTACATTTCAATGAGGTATTATTGATGAGTTGGTTGGCAAAAAGAAACAGCTGTTGAATTATTTCTTTATGATCATTCTCTTTTTTTTTCGGGAGACTGTAACATTTTACTGCTTTCACATACTTAATTTTCGAATATCATTAAATCCTGAATTTAATTTGTAGATATTTACATAAGCTTCATTCTCATCAAAAAATCATCTCGATATCTCAACGAGTATAAGCGGTACAAGTGATTATTTGAAAACACATTTTGTTTTTTGAACATCTTTCAAGGACGAATTTCGAAAAATCCTTAAATATTTTTTTTATATTTACGTAAGATATATTTTAAAGCAAAAACCATTTCAATATTTCCACTGGTTTGGGAGATAAGTGGGATTAATTAAAAACACGTTTTATTTTTTTAAGACCTTTCAAGGACGAATTTCGAAAAACCCTAAAAATACCTTTTAGATATTTACTTAAGCATCATTTTAAAGGAAAATTCACCGTACTCTCTGAAATGTTTTAGGAGAAATCACGGATTAATGAAAAACACATTTTACGGCTTTTCACCCCCTTGATTTTCGAATTTCGCAAAATCGAAAAATTCACAAATATGCGTTTCTTTGGAGAATATTTTGAAGTTATAAAAATTATGATAGCTTTCCCAGTTAATGAGATATCATGTATTCTTTTAAAACATTTTCAACCGCTTTTCACACCCTTCATTATCGAATTTCGGAAAATTAATTCTTAGTTGGTGCCTACGGGGCAAGGGGAAGCGTCCCTCAAAATGTCATGGTTCTAGGTGCAGCGGTTTGGGTTGTGCGTTGATGAGCGAGTGAGTGTGTCAGTCAGGACACTTCATTTTATATATTAATATATACATAATAAGTACAATCTTCGCTAGTAATGATTTATCTTGCTTTCATTTTCCTCTCAGAAAATGTAATAACTCGTTTTTGATTTCGTTAGATGTTACCACTAAGCCATTGCATGTATGCTAATCATTAATAACGCCTAATAAAAAAACTGGATGCCACGCCGGATGAATACATTAATCGTGAGACACATTCCAAGATATACAATTATGATGGAGGTTTGCTTCAAATAAATCATATCTACTAAAGGAGATGTAAAAAATTACCAATAATTTACGTTCATTGTTCCACATTCAGGAAGAATGTAGAAACAAATTAAAATAAAAACTCAAAAAAGTTGGCAGCCGGACAGGACAACGTTCACGAGTGTATGTATATTCTGGCATTCCTATGCGACGAGACTTACACATTATCAGTCAATCTGCTTACGTGAGTTCAATAGCACTAAAATACTCTTAATAGCTATGTGAGATACTTCTGCCAAATATGGTTAATTTGTGTTGCTTTCAGTACTTAATGTCGGTAAATCAAAACATTCGGGTCTCTACGATCCAAACATTTTAATCCCTATTTCTTGGTAAGTTATCAGTCCACCGTTTCTCTTTGCGTAACGGCCTTCGTATCTGTTATCAATACGTTTGAGATAACAGCTGGTTACGGCAACATTTTCATTTTATTTTATTAGGTAAGCATTTAACATTTCAAAATATGTGAAGACAGTAGGCCTACTTATCCCAAGTACATATTCACGAATTTGCCAAACCCTGTAGCAACAGTAATTAAACACTCGTTGAAGAACAGTGAGGTTTCCCTATATTGAGAGTTCATAAAAAGTTCAGTTAGTGCAAAGGTATAATCGCCAACAAAAATCGTGGTAAGAATACAAAATAATAGTTAGTTAACTTTAGTACGATGAAAATGTTAATGCTATCTAACTCATTTGCAAAAACTGTATAACCTAAGTAACTAATATGTGTGTGTTTACGCTAGTACGCCATTTTATGTTATAAGCAGCTAACGAAAGTCAATACACGCAACGAGAACAAAAAAAAAAAAAATTTATCGAACCAAACTCTTCAACATCTGAAAAAACATTCAATAATATAACTTCAATGTTTACACGGGATTCGTATGTATTTTCTTCTCAATAATGCTAGGCTTTATTGATTTGTGTTTCATACTTAATGGAAATGTGTAAAACTTTTCTGTTGACTATTCACAGAAAATTGAAGGACAAAATTTAGAAAGCGAGAAACATTCCGTTTTGCGGGATAGGCGATGGCTTTTGGAGGAAGGAAGTTGAAACTTTAAATTTAGTTTATATGCCTCACTTGAAGATTTTGTGATTCGCAGATTTTTCGGCGGAAGGTAAATGACAGAAAATTTAGCGGTACGCAGTTTATTTCAGCGATCTGAACATAGCTTCTATCTGTATTTATATACACTGCATTTATTACGCTAATTTTAACACTATTTGTAATTCTTGTAAAGTATCAAACTTTAAAAGTTACTTTTACTATAAAACAAATGAAATATCATTGGATATAAAAAAAAATATTCTGCAGACAATCTTCTGACCTACGAGATTCATGCAGTGTAGTGAATAACACTGATAAGGGTAATATAAGTTTATAATTTTAGCTTTTTAATCCAATAACTTACACTGCAACAACACAGGAACTAGTCGTAAAATTTTAATTTTAATATAAATTTTTTGACAACCTAACAAAATATGGTAAGATATTTTACCTAACTCTAGATACTTATTTGAAACATATCTCAACTATTTATGGTACCTAGCTTATACTTCGTTCGCCATACTTCTTACTTTTGCATAAAATATGTTTGGGTACCTTTAAATAATTTATAGTAAGTGTTGTTATTAGTTTTAGATTATTAAAACAGAAAAAAAACATCTCCATAATTCACCTGGGAGCGACAAAAATTATGAAAACTGTAACTTTAAATATAAGCAATGTTTACTCTAATGTGGTTTAATTTATTAAAAAAAAAAAAAAAAAAAACATTTGTACTTGTTTCTGATGTTACAGTTGATGGAACGAAACTATAAAGATGCTGATACATTGAAGTACGGGGCAGTGACGTGTAGGTACATACGTAAATGGTGAGTTATTGTTTTTATACAACTTTATACTATTTTACAAATTTTCTTCTGTGTCGTATTATTTAGTACTAAACGATCGCTGCATGTACATTTTATGCTGCAAAACTTTATAAAAAGACTTTTGGTAAATGTTGTAGTCTACTATATTATTTTTTATATACATGGGAGGAATTCAATTTCAGTGGGAATTCTAGGTTTTAAGTCTGTACGTAAATAAACGTTTATTTTGTTGTTGAAATCATGTCATTTTATTCGTGATATTACCAAGTGAGGCTAATGCACTGTATAGTTTAAATAGTTATTAAAAGTTTCAAGTTATGAATTCAACAGAAGAGGTTACATCTCTCAAGTTGCTATTATATTATATCACTGTTTGTAAATATCGTGCTCAAGTATCCATGCACTTTCGTATCCTTTAATGCATACGCAGATGTTAAATTTATATGAAACCTTAAATTTAATACTTAAATAAATTAAGTGTAGAGGTAAAATGTGACTTAAATGTTCAAGTAATCCTCCTTGTAACTTGAAACGGCGTTTCTCACGCATACGCCTCATGTAATGCATTGCAAATATTTATGTAACCTCACACTATCCTCTTTTTCACCTGAGTGAAAGGAAATACGTCACGTTAAATTCAAGGTCAGCCAGCCGGTGGGATGTCTCTGAAAGGGCGTAACGTTTCTACCGCGTCCTTTCACATTCCACTCAAGTCACTCCATTATTGAACTTTGGTCGACCTCACATAGTCTTTAAAAAGTGTTTACCTCGTGGCGATAGCAATTAGATTCGGGGTAGCCCACTTATTATTCATCACAGAGCCAACACTGTTGTAGATTCATTGTATTGATTTCAACTTAATTTAAAAAAAGGGTACTGTCAGATTTGTTTGTGAGAAAAACTCTCGATACACTTTCAATATTTAGTACTTCATTTTTAGGTTAAAGTTCTGGGCTGGACTAAAATTGAACTTCAGACAATATTGAAATATTGAGTGAACGATGCCTGAACATGTGTTTACAGCAACATGTCCACTTAAACTTGGCAATGCGAAGTTGAATGAGGGCTGAACGTTAGACAGTGTTGTATTTAGTCAACAATATGCGTCAGAGAACAAATGTTAATAAAATAATTTTTAAATAAAAATTATTTCGACGTACCATGTTTTTAAAACGGACTAGATAGCATAAAATAATTTATCATATGAACATGCTTTTTAATTTTAAAAGAAAAATTTAGGGTGTGTCAAGTATAATAATTAATGTAGTTACTAATTGTGGTTGAAAGAAAACCTCACATGACGCATATAATTTAATTGATCCATGCATAATTGCCCTAAATGACTCAAAATTCTATTACACTGTAAATTATATGAAGTGTTGTCTAAGTCTTTTCAATCACAGCTACTCTCTATACACGCCTTTATACACATCAATTGAATTCGCGCACGTTTTACGTTATAAATATTACGAGTATTTTCAAATGAGAAACGACTTTATACTTTTTTAAACACGTTTTTAAAAATATTATTTTCTGCTATTTAGCCTAGTGTGTGTAAATTTTGCAATCAATTTTAAACAAGAAAAAATCTGCACTAAGAAGACATGCATATTGACAGAGAGGCAAGAAAGTGTTTTAATACAGCATTGCCATCCACTTACGAGGTATATTAATGTTTCAAGTCTCTAATTCATCGGGAAGTTAATTAAAGAAGTGATGTATAAAAATTGTTTATTTAAATAATTATTTTACAATATTTTCTCTTATTTTGCTTTATCATCCATTTCTCAGCAATGTTGTTTCAAGTAAGCGAGCTAACAAAACGTGGTAAAAACTTGCAGACACGAAGTATCGGTAATGTATTTATATAGTGATGATGTTACTTGTCAGGACATTTCCTACCTTGATTTCAGCCCGACTGTTTTTTGTAGTAAACCGCAACTATGGTTTTATTTGACAGTTCACCTCAGCAACTGGACTATATTTTTCACTCCACTCCTCATTTAGTCAGTTCGGGGGGATGTTTAAACAAAAATATTTTTTAGAATTATTTGGCCCCACTACCTGTTTAGTACCGACTGAACTGTAAATTTAACGTTATATATGACTTTCTTGTAGGATTCTCTTTAAAAATACTTAATACCTTAAACCCCAAAAAAAAAAAAACATAGTTTATTATAACAAAAGCCAAGAATCCCGAGGGGCAAACTTCACTCCACTGTACAAAAGTCAGCTGCCATGTTTATAAACATTCACTGCCAAATCACAACCGGATTTCAAAATGTAACATAAAATTAATTTTAAAAAAATGCAAAAGATTTGACAACAATTATCTTTTAACGCCTTGCCTAAAGGGGAGTCCTGGCGTGAGGAAGATAAGGAAATTGATTGTCAAACAATGTATTTTGAAAATATTTTAATGCTACTATTAAAATTTTTGTTTGTCTTGGCGGGGCCCACATTGAATTATGACCATTTTGGGCGTTTTATAAATACCCTGGAATGTATTAACAAATACATATTTTCATTTTCACTAAACACTCGAAAACATTTTCTCATACATAGTGTCATACATTTTTTATTCCTGCAGCAATATTCCTCTTTTCTTAATGCAGAATATTTTTTTCGTCGTAATGCCTTACCTTTAAAGTGAATGAACATAATCGCATATAATTTAAATTTTAAATCCCTATCCTCGATACAGAGCTATGTGACGTAACGGTTAAACGTTGGACTCACATTTGAGAGGTCTCATCCTCCGGCTCAGGCCATCCTGATTTCGGTTTTTCATGGTTTCTCGAAATCGCTCCAGGCGAACGCTGGGATGGTTCCTTGGCAAAGAACATTGCCGACTTCTATCCCAGCTTCATCCATTGTACCAAGTTGTCAGTCACAGTCTCTAATGACCTCGCTGTAGACGAGACGTAGAGTCTACGTACTTTACCTAACCTTGCTCTTGCTACGGCTTTCAATTAGCCCATTAAAGTTGGCGACAACGAGGCAACTAGATACGGGACCATCGCTCACAGAATCAGGAACGGTATGGGAACCGACCGTAGCCTATGCTAAGAACCATGCAAGGGCTCGCCCTAATGATTTCGGAAAAAACACGAAAAAAAATCAGGACTAAAGAACGGGGAATTGAATCAGAGGCGTAAAAATGCGAGTTCAGTGATTTACCGCTCAGGTGTAACCATAAAAAAAATTAAATAAGCCTACTATTTACTTTGATACCGTCATTAAAATCACGTAACAACCACTGTTTTATATAGCATGTATCAAGTTATTTGCAAAATCTTCATTAAGTAATATACAAGTATGATAAAACATAATTGTCCTAAAATGTCTACATCTGTTATGAGATATTTTGTGTAATTTTTATTTCATTTTTATTTAAAACTAGCAATCCGGGTAACCCTAATTATCTATGGCCAAGAATTTAAGTCTATACACTGTCATGCCGAACACTTCCAAGTCTCGAGCGTACTTAATGAGTGTATTAATTATTAATTAATTAATTAGTTGGGAAGAGTGACACAAAATTGGCAAAAAGACAAAAGGAAATTTCTGTTCATCTTATAGCTACTATAATATATAGCCAAAAATTGAAGTCTATATAAACAGACATGCCACAAACTTCCAAGTTTTGATCCTATATAATTAATTAATACAATTATCATTAATTAATTAATTTGTAGAGAAAATATAACACAGCATTTGCAAAAAGCTAAAAAAAAAAAAAAAGTGTTGACCTGATCGCTACCAAACCTCATAGAATCACCCACTGGGCTAATCTGAAGCCTGCCTTAAAATTTCATCGAAATATTTCCAGCCGTTTTCAAGTCCATATCGAACGTACGTACACACATTGATTAATTGATTTATATATATATATATATATATATATATATATATATACACATATATATATACACATATATATACACACATATATATACACATATATATACATATACGTCAGTGCGTTAATAAAATACAAATTACTTGGTTTCGTAAGCGGCAAGTTTTTAACTCAAGTTTACCTTTACGAGTCCCTTTATGTAAATCTTTCTATTGCGTTGTTGGTAGTGCGTTGGATTCGTGAGCTGCAGTTCTTACTGAAGATGGCAACGAATGAAGCTTGTCGGTAATAGTGGGGAGAGCAAACTAAACTGTTCTAAATTGAAGTTGTTACATAACTTCAAGGACGTATGAATGATATGTTCCATGCAGGAGTTTTGTAATTTTTTGCGCACGATAAATCACAAGGAACCGAACCATAGAATTAGGAGATCCATGCAGAATGGGCCCATGGTCACCCGATGAATCAAAACGTTTTAAATCAATGAAGAAGGTAGGTAGTTTTATGTGAATAATTACTGACATAAATTATTTTTGTATCGAATAAACTAAATGATCATTTCCAGTTTCCTCTTTGATATTTCAATGCTTATTTTTATTAAACACGAATGAAAAATTACTGCTATTACTCAGTAATTTAGCTGGCCTCTGTAGCGTAGTCAGTTAGGCGCCGGTCTAAGTTACGAGATGTCCTGCGTTCGAATCCCGACTCAGGAGCATGAATGTTGTGTTGGCCCTTCACCTCACATCATACGCATCGGCTCTTATGACCTTGTTGTTAAAGGGCCGTAAAACCCTTGAACTTTTCACTATAATAATGAAACAATTTAAAAATCAAATGGTAATATTCGTCTTAGATACCTATCCTAATTAAATATTTTTTAGATCACAGTTCGATAAACGCATTTATATTAAATAGTCTACTTAAAATTTTCTTGCCGAAACCAGACAGGCATCATTTGTATCATTATAACAGAAATGAACTTTGAAAGGGTTGGATAGACAGCAACGTTTTTTTTTTTTTTTTGCTTTTCTTATTAATAACGAGTGAATTGATCCATGGGAAACTTTAATTCATACGCTGTTCGCGTCATGCACACGTAACATTTTAATGCAAAAAATTTCAACCATTCTTCTAATATTTCACCTGTCTTCTCATTTCTCTTCGGTCAACGTGCAATACCATACGGCTGAGAAACATAACCGTATTATTGTTATTTACGTGTTTGTTTCATCACTATACCAGGTTTGTAAGTAATACACCAGCTTCACTGTCGGAAAAAATTCTAAAACTTTCTTAATGACTTATTTTACGTTTGTTGGCTAATTATAAATGTAATGTTTTAAAAAATAATTCTCTGTATTGTTATTTATTTTATTTTCACGTCAGAGTTATGTAGTTTTCAGCGTAGTAGAGATAATTTGAACCAGTGAAGTATCGAGTGCCGGATTAAGTGTCATGAGGTTAATATTATGGAACGTCGAAATAGTAAGTGAGAAACGGGATCCTCCCAAGGAATCTCCTGAGGCCAACGACAACATGTTACGTTTTCCCATAGTGTTGGTGGTAAAGGGAATCAAACCCTGAGCATTGGGTCCCTGTGTACCGTTCAGACAACAATCATCCCTCGTATTCTCACCAGTTAAAACGAAACGGGATATTTTCTTGGAGCTGTTACTGTAGAACCTTACACTGCCGTTGACTATCCTCATGGTAATTTCTCCAAGTATCCTCTAAAACTTTTCCAATCAATTTATCCCTCGAGAAGACGGTCTCTGTAACTGAGTTGGGTGATTTCGACAGTAACTCATGTAGATATTATCATTATTTGCAGATGCATAACGATAATTTCTTTCTACAAAACAAAATAAATAAGTCCTTGCCTGGCTCATGGACGATATATGTCACAAGTATTCAATGTTAACTCGAAACCATGTAACTACTTCCTATTACGTTGATCTACAAACATAACACGCACTTGAAATTAGGCTTCTATAATTTTTAATTTTCAGCACGCTTGTTAGGAACATGATTTTCGGGCCTCATACCACGTGAATTGCAAACCTAGATTCGTGCATTGACCTTTACTTTACACTATCCAAAAATTCAATTTTAGGGCCACCGCTTGAACTTCCATGGGAAGAAAACTACAACGAAAACCATGTAAGCCAAAATCGCGCGCTGTGAGTAGAGGCGATATGTTTCTCGCCGAGCTTGGTACTTTGGCTCTTATCGCTCCGCTGTTCAACTAAAAAATTTGAAACCGGGACACACTCCTGGTGGTGCCTACCTGAGGGTGAACTTGACGAGAGCATTAATGGGTATAGAAAGATACTATGTCAAGCGGATGACTGAAATAATCAATCGTCAATAAAATAAATGTGAACTACTCATCGAGTTTAGATGAGTTTTTTTGCCGAGTTGATATTCTATCTGCGGATGTTTTTTTATATAGCAATATGCGTTAGTTTTCTTTATTTTCGAGTAAAAAATTAAAAACTGTTTTAGATAAATAAGCGCTTGAAACCCTCAAAATCGACAAATATGGAAAAATGTGATTTTTATAATTTTTAATATGATAATATATCTAGACCTTTATAATAACCAAATTTCAAAAATACTTGCCTTTTCATTTGAAAATAATTTTAAAATCCAAAAATCTCTGCGCGAGAGGTAAAATAAACGTCCGATGATAAAATATCTACTCAGCAAAAAAAATCTTTATATAGTTTTGATGAGTAGTTCAGATTTTATTGACAATTGAGTATTCCAGTGGTCCGCTTGACATCGTACCTTTCCATACACATTAAATGCCGCAGTGCCACAAGATAAGAGCTGAACTAGTGTGAAAGATTATCGTCAATTCGTTCTCCAAACTTTTATTTTTAATATTAGTTTTTAACGGCGACCATATACTTTTATTGGTGGTAAATCGCTAACAGGGTTAATTACACGATTCTGAGTTTTACTACATCAGCTTACTGCATTCTGAAGTACAGCAATCTAAAGAAGTCTTTGTTAGGTAAGTTGGCTTAGAAACAGAGAGAATTGTGTCTTAAGAATGAGATTCCGTCCTTGACCGACGTGTTTTCTTTTCGTACATTGGTAGAATAAGCGCATGTGGAATATTTCCGAAAAATAATATGCATTAACGTGTACTTTACAATGCTTTTTAAGCGTGTGGCAGGCGGTGTCCTTAATACGAGCATTGAGTAATCCTTCCCAGTTCTTCCCCAAACTCGAGTATTCTATACCAGTATGTAGGCCTACTGTTAACAGTCACTTAAAAAACACGCCATACTGTAGTAACATTTTTCAAAATGTTTAAATAATGACAGTTTATGATCCTTAACGTCATTTTTCAACATTTAGAATTTTCAAAAAATTTTGTTTCAGAAAATAATTTTACAAAATTGAACAAAGTATAATATACTATTTATATATAGAACCCTGCAGACGTTTTCCTGTCAATGCTAGGCAAAACACTTATCAACCCAGTTGCAGGCCTACATCTAACGTAATGGATAATATGTCGAAAATTCCTACATATATATCAGTTTTCATGGTGGTCGGTTGAACCGCATAGACATTGGTGCCTTTGAGTGGCGAGTTGGCGAATAGAGTACAACGGATAACATAAATACCTTCTCCATGAAAAAATAAATACAAAATATATATTATGTGCCACGTTTCATGGTGATCGGTCAAATGAGTCTGGATTTACCGACCTCATACATAAATACCAAATACCCTAGAGCCGTGCCCTAGAGACTAATACTAAGAGTTCTGTGAAAAATAACCTAAAGGTATGTGGTGAAACTAACGTATTTATCGTACTGCTATTTTTTATTTTCTCCATGCAACGAAAATATGTTCACCATTGAGAAATTTTTTCCTGGATTTTTATGTTGGCAGCATACATCTGAAATCAATTAAACGTAGGGTGCTGTTCCTTGGTGGCTTGACGTGATAACACAATCAGAATTATTGCCAAAGCACTCAAACTGTCCGGTATATAATAAGTTTTAGCCATAAAAAGTTAATTTTAATTGCAAACATAATTTGGACTCCGGACTAACATTCAGTTCTCCGTGTAGTACAATTATTACTACATTGTGTATCATTCCGTGTAAATACATAATATGTAGTAATTTTCTATAATGAATTTAAAAACAATATTTTTTTTCATGGTAGACAATTAACTGAAGAGTATTTATTGTGAGTTGGCTAGACTGAGGAAGCAGAAAGCTCATAGTATTCCATGGAAACGGGAGCAGTTACATTTGCTCGTTGTAAAACATTCGTCTTTTTGTAACTGGGAGAGAGTAAATATGGATGCAAAGCCCGGTACAGACTATCATTATATTAATTCTCTACTCAATACCTTACTTAATTCTGTTCATAAACGTCGGTTGAGATTTCATATCAGAATTCTGTAGCAAAAAGTCAGTTGTGTACACACTATCACTGTTTACTTCTATGTTTCAGTACATAAAGAAGAAAAATATATTTGTGACGTTGGTTGTTACGTTCCATAAATTACAACAGTAAAATTGCCAAAAACTATTTCATAACAAGACTTGCACGTAGTTTCCAAATAAGTTAAACTATCTTGTATTATTTAGGTTTTAAAACATCCGACGATCGTGTGTTTAGTAGGAAACATAAATTTCATTTATGTTCAAAGCATATCGGCAACTCTACTTGAGTATGTCGCATGCGCGGTGACTGAAGTTGTGCATTGTAAATGCGCATGAACATACAATACGATGAAAAATAGGACGGGCTCTGTCTGTGAAATTTGGTACGGATTTCTGCCTGAAACCAGCATATTTGCGATACACACTGTCGCAGTGCTACTTGTACTGAATTAGGTACGGAATTCGGGGCTTAATTTTGGATAGTGTGTACCGGGCTTACGACAGTACAGACGTATCATGGTATGAAAGCTCCTTACATAGTGACGCGCGACACACGTATATGGTTGGTACCATATTGGCTGTCCCTGTGGAATAACTTGTAGCATCCTGAAACTCACTTTTGTCGTTAGCTACTAACTGAACTGACAGTTCCTGATGCACTTGCGGTAAACCTAGATATAAGCGATCTCTAGCTTCTGGTTGTAGTAGCTGGTGAACGGGTAGGATTTCTGGGTTTGTGGTGTAGTGTAATATTTATTGACAATTACAATGAATATCCCTCATAAGCGTACCTTTGGCCGTGGTGACCACCTATCCAGTGGTACACTTACGTAACTAGTTTATGTGGTAGTAATTAATTGATGGTTATACACTTTTACTTGCACTAACCTACCATGGCTGGATACATTTGAAGTCAGGAACATTATTTTCACGTTTTTGTTTTATAATTGAGTATATTGGCTGTCTTGCCCACTCTATCCCATTCCCTGAAATTTTACACTGATTAGATTTTACAAGCCAATTCCAAAGACATTAGGTATTTTGTATTGCTTTTCAAAGATGTAATACAAATGCATAATACAAGTCACCTTCACGAAACATGTTTATGTGTACTATTGAGAAGAACTTTACGGATCCAAATACACTACACAATGCAATATTTTCTTATTTATATTACAATCATTAGAGTATTTTCACATCAATGAGTCATTAAGAAAACCAAATTTATGTAGGGACAAACAGAAAACAGACTATTGAAGACAGATGATGACATGACGTCGTACACACAAATACTACAGTATAAAATGGAATACTACTGACGACACCAACATTTCTGTCCAAAATAAAATAATTCCTTTAATTCATGTCTTCATTAAAGTTTACTGGCCGTCCTAATAACCTTACATGAAAGGATTACTGAGAAAATAAGTTGTGAATGCTCTCAAATATTATGTGGACGTAGAAGTGAAAATAAGGGTAGTTAAGTAAGTTCTGATAACATAACAAAGTGCAAGAGGACGACAAACCAACGTGCAGCACACACATGCGGCACATTAGTATTCTCAATTTTGTCTATGAATTACTGATAGTTTTCACTTACTAACTTTGCTCAAGTACACCATTTAAATTTCAGGGGTCTCCGTGAGTTTAAACAAAGTACGTCCAAAAATATTACTGAACTGTTCTGTTCGGGGAAACGCGGCGGCGGGACGTCAACACTACTGAGATGGAGGTTTGACAGGGAATTCTTAATTTTTAAACCTCCCGATGCAACATGAGATCATTTCAGCAAGCCTCCTGGACTGGCCAGCGGGACATCCTTCCTTCATTCCTTCAGTGGAACTCGAAAATGCAGGACTTCGACCCGGGGCAGCTCGGGGGCTCACACACGCCCATTCGTCATCACAGTTCATGGAACAAGTCCCTTACTTCAGTCGCGTCCGTGCTTATTCTTTGCCAACTGCACTCCGACAAAGAGTGTAAACCTCTACTGCACTTAAAATGTTTTTATGCCTCGCCAAATCACTCCGGTGCTGCAATAAACTGCTATATTACTTATGTACTGAGGATTCTTTATAAAAATAAAAACAAAATATGAAATAACATTAGCACTTAAAAATTCTAAGTAATAAAGTCAGCTTCAATGTAAAAGAAATACAAATACAATTTAAATGATGACATTAACAGAAACAGGATTTAAAGTTTAAATGCCTGTAATTAAGGGCTCAAACCTACGTGTTACAACTGGTATTAAAAAATATCAGTACCTTAATGCACAGACAGTTCTAAAACATTTTGTTACTTGTACTGTAACCTCGTTTGTGATAACGTTATTCAACAACATTCCTCCATTCTCGTCGACGAGTGAGGTGGTGCAAGTGTATCACGTTGCAGGAATCTACGTGTTCGATTCCCGACTCCGCCCATTCGTGTTCCTGTTTCCCATGATTTCCCGAAATCACTCAAGGCGAATGATGGGTTGAATCCCATGCTATTGGTTATGGCCAATTCCTTTCCCGGTTCTCTGACATTTTTCAATTCTTTGTGTTACTGTAGCTAATGATCTTAGCTGTTAATGAGATGTTAGGCCTCCATTCTCTCCCATCCCTCAGTCATAGCAGTTGGTACGGCAGCCAACCATTCAAACGTGTATGCCGTATTCCCTACGTAGTAAGAACTGTCATACTGCAGTCCACTCTTTTTACGAAATTTACACGAAAGCGGTTGGTCCTACGCATTTACAACAAGGCGACCTTTTTTACTTCTGACGTGCTTTCTCTAGTAGAAAACCGTATTAAAAGTTCGTAATTCCTGGTGGTAGAAACGTGGCATGTAATAAAAGGGGTAGCCACCCTAGTATTTTGTATTAGGGTGCAAGGTATTTATGTAATTCTTATGTGTATTTCAAGGTCCCGGCGGTATAAAACAATGCTCAACTTGTCATCATTAAATGCTTCTTCATTCCCATTATAATACAAGAATGGACTTAAAATTTTTCATGATTAAGGACTCATACCATTTTAGGTACAGAGTGCCCCGTATATTTTCTACTTGATTTTTCATAAGGAATCACCTCCAGAAGTTTGTCGGTCGAATTCAGCTGCACCCTGTATAGAAACTAGCAATGCGCCTGCGGTTTTGCTCGCGTATATTACTTATGGCCGATAATATTTGCTTTAATTGAAAAACATCTCTGTACGCCAGATATGTAGTTCAGCCATCAAGTGTTAGAATGACAAATCTGCTAGTTGAGTTAACTCTGCAGCAGGATAAGTAGCTATATATGTTTACGCGAAAAGCTGTCGTTAGTCTGTCCTTGCTACTAACAGCGACTTCACCAGGGCCTTATTTATAAGACTGCAAGTTGACGTTGTGGAGGAATTACAGACGCCTTTATGTAAGAGGTTAATAGAATGAAAAACGTCTAATTTACCCTGTGCACAGCCATTGGTAACTGTGCCCCCAATTACATATTTTCAAAATATTTACTTGTAACTAGAAAGTTTTGGTGGGAAAAGGTTTTTTCGGAAACGTGTTTGGTGTTCCAACCTTGAGGTTTAGTGAGAATATATATGAGAGTTTATGTTGTCGAGGAACCTAATTGTAAAGTGAACTGCATAATCCATTTTACCCCTCTTTAGACTAATATATGCAAATTGCACTAATTCGATCTGCCTTGCAGTTCTTGTGTGTCAGAATTGAACGTTCTCGCGCAGTTTTTACCGGAATTCGAGCTCAGAACTACAAACAACAGCGCCAAGTAACGTCGAAATAATTCATGAAAACAAACTTAATTTAAAAAATAAATAATATACATGTCCTTGACTTATAGAGGTTGTACAACACCGCGTCTCGATAGGTTACAGTAGAGTGAAACTCCGGTATAATTTACTTATCGCAGGTCGTACTTGCTTTCGGATCGTCTGCCTTGGAAGTTTACAAACTTTGTTTTATTCTTAATAAACATGTTGTCTAATGAAGTTAAAAAACATACATATAATTCTTTAAATACTTACGTAAGCATCACTCTGACGTGAACAACATCTTAATAACTCTACTGGTTAGACAGCTATCGTGGGTTTATGGATAACAAATATTCTGCTTTTTCACCCTTTTGGGTGTCGAATTTAGAAATATTTTTAATTTTACATCCTTGACATTTTTATAAGTATCCAATTAAAGTGCAAGTCACGACGGTAGCCCGTTCAGTCAAATCAAAAAAGATCATTTATTAAAAAACACGTATGACCCCTGAACAATACTGAGAGGTCAAATTTCGAAAAATCTTGAAACATTTTACGGCCATTTACGTAATCATCACCCCGAATCAAAAATTAACTATATATCTCGACGGGTTCGATAGATATCGAGTATTGATCTAAAACATTTTCAAGGTCTTTTCACCTCCTAAGAGAGTAAATTTCGAAAAAAACTTGAATCGCGTTTTAGAATGCTTTATTGGTATCTCGTAGATGTGAAAAACACGACATTAGCCCGCTGGACTCAAGATACGTCGACGATTAATTGAAAACACATTTCACACATTTTCACCTCTTATCGCATCCTTAAATGGCAAATTTCGAAAATTCATTAAATTTCTTTTCAGGTATTTAAGAAAGCATCAATATTAAACAAAAATCACGTCGCTATATAAAAATCAACGGTATCGATATATATATATATATATATATATATATATATATATATATATATATATATATATATATATATATATATATATATAT